>ML320157.1:0-49909 GCA_005239505.1 Nicotiana paniculata
AATTCCTATATTACTTGTCGACCACGTACACTTGCGTGTGCATTGGGAAATCAACCAACACTTCACGCCGATGTGTTTAGACCGGAACGGTCGACTATTGATGTATCTACCTGTGATTATTGCTTACATGTACTCAGTCCTGTTATAGTATATGTTTCATGCCTCAGTCTCAAAAGTTTCTAGTTTATTCTATATTATCATTGGTTTGAACTGATTTTCATATGTTAGAGCATTGTGAGTGAGACTGGAAAGTACTGACTGAGTGAGGCTTGGAGCCTGGTTTTGAGACAGTTATGAGGTTGGACTGCACACCGCAGCGATCCTGAAATCATGCCTTCGTTGGCTTGATATAGCGCTTGGGTTGAAAGGAGCCCCTCCGGAGTCTATACAACCCCAGTGATCGCACAAATATTCCGGAGATGGATTTCTCCTTGGTTATTATGTTCCAGAGATGGACTTCTCCGTGGTTATTATGTTTCGGAGATGGATTTCTCCATGGTTATTATGTTTCGGAGATGGAAATCTCCGAGGTTATTATGTTCCGGAGATGGATCTTCTCCGTGGTGGGCTGGATCGGGCTTTTTCCTCAGTACTTGGTGACTGTTTCACTTGTGTTTATGTACTATCCGGGATGGACTTCCCTGGGCCTGAAAGCCGTATTCTAGTACTGAGTGGACCACCTTATGGGAGCTTGATTAATGAGTACACATCATTCTTGATTCTATATGAATTCATGCTGGTATGTAGAGTTACAGACATATGTTGATGTATCGTGTTTATTTCCTGATATATTACTGTTGTATCCAAATTATATACTTTTGTTCGAATTATCGGAGGTTTAGTCCGTCACTACCTCTCAGCCAGTAGTTTTGTTTATTTACTACTTAGTTGGTGTACTCACGCTACCCCCTGCTCCTTGTGTGCAGATCCAGGTACAGAGGAATTTAGCTCGGGTCAGTGAGCATAGCAGTTTCATCAGAGTTGATGAGGTAGAAGCTAGCGACCGTGATCTCGTCTTCTCTTTCCTTTCTACCTGTCGTATTTATTTTGGAATATGTTAGTCATTCTTTTTGGTTGTATTAAGTATTAGCAGCTCATGACTGTGTGACATTGGATCCGGGGTTAGTAGGATTTGGTCTTTTGCATTTCATAAACTGGTTTTCCTAAAAATATTGGATCTATTATTACTATCATTATTATTATTGGTTTCAGAATTTGTTAAAAAGGGGCGTTTTATGGGAAATTGTATTTAGTTAGATAAAATGGGTGGCTTGCCTGGTTCCACGACATGCACCATCACGACTCCGAAAATGGTTCGTGACAAGTTGGTATTAGAGTGCTAGTTAAATACGTCTCACCAGTCATGAGCAGGTTTAGTAGAGTCTTGCAGATCGGTATGGAGACGTCTGTACTTATCTTCGAGAGGCTGCAGAACCTTTAAGAAAAATCTCACCTTATGGAACTCTTGTCGTGTGAATCCATTGATTCAACCTGAAGCGTAATTCTATGAACTCCTTTCATGTATTCAAACCCGCACGTGAGCGCTCGGTATCAGTCGTGCACTGATAGTTTGTGACTTCTATGAATGGGATGTGATTTTAGCATGCTTGGGGCCAGTCTGAAGGACTTGAGGCCGGATTTTGTCTGTAGCTTGAGTGCCGAGATTTCACCTATGTGAGCATATGTATTGAGGACTTATATGTCCGGTGGTGTCCTTATTGATGGAACTTTGTGACTAGATGACCTCGTGGTGGGTATGATTAACAGAGATGTGTTCAGGTTGTTTGATTGTGACGGGAGTGGATTAGCGGGAGATGTCGTAAGAACCATTAAGTATTTGACGCCTATATTGATATTAGAATATGTCTTCGAGTTGTGAGCGTATTGAAGGACCTCTCGTGTGGTTTAGTTGTGGAGTGAAGTAGATTTTTCTGCTGTGTTATGAGTTCCTGGTGATGTCTTTTGGGTTGGCCAATGTCCCAGAAGCGTTCATGTATTTGATCGACGGTGTATTCAGCCGTGTTATAACTCCTTTGTTATTGTAATTATTGATAGCACCCTGTCGTACTCTCGTAGCCGGGGATAGAATACTCGGCATTTGATGATGGTATTACAAGGATATAGGGAGGAGAAGCTTTGTGCGAAGTTCTCCAAGTGTGAATTATTGGCTTAGTTCAGTAGCATTCTAGGGACACGTGGTGTCCAGCGAAGGTATCTATGTTGTCAGACGAGTGTGAGTGGAGCTTCCAGAAGCTCAAGAATTCCTTGACCACAGCTCTAGTGTTAGTATTTCCATCAACTTCAGGTCCTTATACCGCTTATGGGATGTCTCGAGGACAAGCAGTGGTTGTGTTCTACTATTGGAAGGTATAGTGATTGTGTGATAGCTATGATATTCAGAAGTGTATAGGGAGATAAAATTGTGAGATTTAGCAGGTAGGGGTATCTCCTGCGGGTTGTCCTGAGGTATGTGACCCTTGTGTTTATCTATAGTAAGTTCTCTCTATCAGTAAATGATGCATGTTGCAATTGAGTTTAGATCGCTAGTGGGAGTTGGCATGACCATCACAATGGTGGATGCGAGATTTGCAATTGATTTGAGTGTTAGATGGTTTGGGTCATATAAGCTTATGGAGGATTTATTTGAATCCCACCATAGCAGGGTGGCAGTGATAATTTGTGGGCATAGTCTTGTTTGTCGTGATCCTTGGCTTTGAGCCAAGTGGGGGAGTTCATTATTGATATGTTTATTACATTATTATGTTTTGTATTGGTTTCGGTTCGAGGTATATTGGTGAATCCGCTATAACCTGCAGAGTTGGAGTCAGAGAATGACTCGAGTGATGGAAATGTCTTCGATACAGAAGTGTATGTGTGAGCGTGTTTGTTTCTTCAAAGGTGTGGATTACTTTCCTAGTATGTGGATTGCAAGCGGAGTCAGGTCGTTTTGTTTACTTGGTTAGTGTAATTGAAATTTCGTAGAGTAAATGGCGCTCGAGAATGGTTAAGAGGGATTCAAGGTTATATGTAGCGATCGAGGATCTTCAAGGTGTGAGAAGGGTTAGAACTGAGATTTACGCGAAAGGTGTCTAGGCTTGTGGTGTATTTGCATTATCACGGATTCTATCCACCAGTATCAGGAAAGCGAAGGTAATGACTTTAAATTCGTAGGAAGCTTCTTCAAGGTAAGTATTTCTAATGTGGTGCATTTGGGGATAATTGAGGGAGTATTCAGTCGCTTATGAGCCCTAGACGGTATAATTTTATGTTCGGGTTTCGTGCGGTGAGTCGGGATTGAGGATTGTGGTATTATGGCAAGAAGAAGTATCAATTCGAATGTAATTCAGAAGGAATTTGAATAAATAGGACAGCTTGGTAGTAGGTTGGATCGGGATGATAAGGGATATGGTTAGTTCTTTGGGTGTTTATAAGGTAATGAGTTGTTACAAGTGTTTATTAGCAATTCTCTTGGAAATTGGTGGCATGCGTAGCTTGGTTGATTTAGAAGGATTCAGTCCTGATGGTTTGGTGTTGTACCCGTGTGATTCGGGAGTTCTTGATGGTTTCTACCACGGTTGGAGATGTATATTTTGACGGGCGTGAGGGCCAGGTGATGTATAGTGATTTTGCTTCTAGATGGGATCAAATGGAAAGTTCTTGGCTAGTTGGGTACGTAGTTGTTGTGGCTAGGAAGGGAGCATGAAGTTCTTAGGATTGCATGGCGTATGCGGTATTTTGTGTATAGTGGAGAGTGGCATATGTGAGGTCACGATTCAGTTCTGGAAGGAAGGCCAGAATTGGCAGTTTCAGATGATTAGGATCAGATATAGTAATTGGTGCGCCTCATGGATTTTGAGACTAGGAGTTTTCATGAACAAATTATTTTTGTAGATGTGAACTACGAGGATGCGAGCAAAGCTAGTCAAGTGTTAGTATATGTCATGATTCAGTCATTATGAACGTTCGGAGAGTTATCTACCTGTTGTGGGTGACAAGAGTTGACTTGGAGTTATTGGTAGGCCTGTATGGGTGTGTGGTCTGCACCGAGTCAGAATTGCTGACTCCGAAATGCTATTGTTGAGGGATGTACCACTCGATTTTCATTGAGCTTATTCGTGTCTTGGAGTGATCTATGAGTTACCTTTCGGTGTTCGAGGAGTTGTGATCGTTTGTTATATATGTGCATATGATGTAGTCCTATCGGGGCTGTATAGCGAGATTTGAGTAAGGTAAGTAATTGGGTGTTGTAGGATTGAGACGTGTTGGTTATGTTCTTTCTGGTTCGGGTGGCACGGTATCGTCCGATTTCCCGTGATTATGGCAATGCACTTTAAGTAATTGATGTCGAATTTCGCATGGTTATTGATTTTGAGTAAGGTGGTTTGGAGTGTGTCATGTGATCCAGCGGTTGGATGGGATCACGTTTTGCAGCTCGGTTAAGTAGAGGTATGATCATTGGTGTCAAATTTGGATGATAGGGTTTCACGATGTGTATCAGGCTTTTAGTATGATGTGGTAATGGTAAGTGTTTGTGGCAGGATAGCCCTCTCGTGCGAGTCTTCTTTATTTAATGAATTGAAATCTTGGTATGTGGTTATTGAGTGCACAAGTTGCACAAGTTATGGATCTGGATGGTATTGATACTGATCGGGCGAATGGTTACTGGTTCATCTTGGGTTACGTATATGGGTTGATACAATATGTTCAGACTATTTCAGCTTATATTCGTGGAAATTTGAACTTGTAAATTATTTCAGAAGTGGAAACTTGATTTTAAGGTCTATGGGTCATGATTTGATAATGAAATTTCAGTTATGTTGTGTCATCAGACGTAGATGGGGTAAGGTGACATGGGATCACCTCCGCATATGTGCATGGGAGGTTACACAACAATTTTTGGTGGTATTGGAACAGCCCTAGGCACGTTCGAGGACAACCGTATGTTTAATCGAATGATCATGTAACGATCCGGTCTGTCGTTACGTAGAACTTGCATTTTTATTGCTATCATTGACTTGTCATGGATTGGTTATTCTATTATTGATGTGTTAGAGTCGATAGGCTTGAAATCGGAATGGTTAAATGAGAATTCAGTAACTTAGTCTTTAAAGATAGCCTTAAAGTTGGAAGAGTCAACTGAGAGTTGACTTATTGGGAAACGATCTAGGAATGCAGATTTTATCGGATAGCTTCGTTAGGTGATTTGGGACTTAGGAGTGTGTTCGGAATATTTTTGTGATGTCTGGTGTAGAATTAGTCTTGAATTGGCGAAAGTTAGTTTTTTGGTGATTTCCGGTCGGCAATGGAAAATAGGCTATCAGGGTCGGAATGGAAATCCGGAATTTGGAACAGGTTCATAATGTCATTTTGGATATGTCCGCAAAGTTTAAGGTCAATCGGAGTTTTTTTGGATAGTTTCGGCATCGTTGGTGGATTTTAGAAATTTCAAAGTTCTTAGGCTTGAATCCGATGTAAATTTGTTGTTTTGATGTTAGTTTTGGTGTTTGAGAATGCAACTAAATTTTAATGATGTTATGGGATGTGTTGGTAAATTTGGTTGGGGTCCCGAGGGGCACGGGATTGATTTCGGTTGGTTAACGGGCATTTTTGGACTTAGATAAATTGCTGGTTTTCTGGTTTTTGTGCAGCAGGGATCTGTGAATCGCGATCGCGTGGAAAGGGCTACAATTGCGTAGAACACTTTGAGGGTAAGGAAAATTTTGTACATCGCGATCGCATGAATCGAGTTGCGATCGTAGGTTGGAAGAAGGTGAAGTGCGATCGCATGAGCTAGGTTGTGATCGCGATCGCGTAGAGTTAACTAGGCGTATGTGGGGTGAGGTCAATTAGTCTTCGGGATCACGTGAATGGGTTTGCGATCACGTGAGGATGGACTGCTGCGAACCGTGATCGCATGGTTAAGTTTGCGATCGCAGTGAAGGAATCATTGGGCATATTTAAATAAACCCTTCCGCGACCTAAACCTTATTTTGCACCATTGTTGTACGGAAAAGAGCTTTGGGGACGAATTTTGAAGAGGTAAATCCGTGTTCTTCATAGAGGTAAGTGTTTTGATTATTAAAACTCGATCATGGATGATTATAGAACGTAAAACTAGTGTAAATTCATGGAAAATCAGTAGAAAAAGGTGGGTTTAGGGCTTGAGATTCTGATACTTTAGGGATTGATTTGAGAGGTCAAACGAACTCCGATTTTAGTGTTCTTTATATGTAGGACTCGTGGTATGATGAAGAACAGTTTGGTATAAGAACTTATGAATTTCAGGACGTGGGCCAGGGGGTCGGGTTTTGACCAATTTCGTGATTTTTGAGTATTGTGACACATTTCGATTGGGATTAGTTCCTTAGCATATTATAATGATATACATCTGATTGTTGGTAGATTTGGAGCACTCATAGGTCGAATTTAGAGGCAAGGGCACTACAGAGTAGTGTATTAGCCGGTTTCGAGGTAAGTAACGCTTCCAAACTTGGAACTGAGGGTTCGAAACCCCAAACTATTTGATATTTGCTGTTAATTAAGGTGACGCACTTGCCAAGTGACGGGCATGCGGGCATTTACCGAATATTTGTAGCCTGGCTCATCTCATGGCACTATTTACTGGTTCTCTCAGATTGATATTGTGCTATGAAGGTAGTAATTACCTTGAACGAAATAGAAATCATGCTAAGTATAAATTTTAAGGCTTCACGTCGATGTGTTTAGACCGGAATGGTAGATTATTGCTATCTCTATCTGTGATTATTTCTTTCATGTACTCAATCCTGTTATAGTATATGTTTTATGCCTCAGTCTCGTAAGTTGCTAGTTTATTCTATATTATCATTGGTTTGAAATGATTTTCATATTTTAGAGCATTGTGAGTGAGACTGGAAGGTACTTACTGAGTGAGGCTTGGAGCCTGATTTTGAGATAGTTATGAGGTCGGACTGCACACCACAGCGATCCTGAAATCATGCCTTCGTTGGCTTGATATAGCGCTTGGGCTGAAAGGATCCCCTCCGGAGTCTATACACCCCCAGTGAGCGCACAGATATTCCGAAGATGGATTTCTCCGTGGTTATTATGTTCCGGAGATGGATTTCTCCGTGGTTTTTATGTTTTGGAGATGGATTTCTCCGTGGTTATTATGTTCTAGAGATGGATCTTCTCCGTGGTGGGCTGGATCAGCCTTTTTCCTCAATACTTGGTGACTATTTCACTTGTGTTTATGTAATATCCGGGATGGACTTCCCTGGGCTTGAAGGCCGTATTCTAGTACTGAGTGGACCACCTTATGAGACCTTGATTAATGAGTACACATCATTCTTGATTCTATATGAATTCATGCTAGTATGTAGAGTTACAGACATATGTTGATGCATCGTGTTTATTTCCTGATATATTACTGTCGTGTCCCAATTATATACTGTTGTTCGAATTATCAGAGGTTTAGTCCGTCACTACCTCTCAGCCCGTAGTTTGATTTCGTTACTACTGAGTTGGTGTACTCACGTTACCCCCTGCACCTTGTGTGCAGATCCAGGTACAGAGGAATTCAGCTCGGGTCAGTGAGCACAGCAGTTTCATCATATTTGACGAGGTAGCAGCTGGCGACCGTGATCTCGTCTTCTCTTTCCTTTCTACCTGTCGTATTTATTTTCGGACTATGTTAGTCATTCCTTTTGGTTATATTAAATATTAGCAGCTCATGAATGTGTAACACTGGATTCGAGGTTAGTAGGATTTGGTCTGTTGCATTTCATAAACTGTTTTTCCGAAAAATATTGGATTTATTATTACTATCATTATTATTATTGATTTCAGAATTTGTTAAAAAGGGGCATTGTATGGGAAATTGTATTTAGTTAGATAAAATGTGTGGCTTGCCTAGTTCCACGACAGGCCCCATCACGACTCCAGAAATGGGTCGTGACAGATCATGAGTTACAGAGTGGTTCGCTCAGACCAATGCGGCACCGGGTGCAAGCCACGCCTCCCCAGGTTTGGGGCGTGACAAAGTTGTATTAGAGCAGGTCGTGTCCTAGGGAGTCTACAAACATGTGCCTAGTAGAGTCTCAGTTATGTGTGTGTTGCGCGCCACATTTATAACTGAGAGGCTATAGGGCATTTAAGAAATGTTACCCTTCTTTTGTTTCCAGATTGTGCCATAGAGCTAAGTCGTAAGAAGTCAGTATAAAGTTTTCACCGAATTTTGTATGCACTACAGGTGCTATCACAATAGAGCTTTAAGGCGTCGATATAATTTCTACTTATGTGGAAAGGAAGATATGAAAAAAAAAATAGAAGATATGATGCAAGATTGAAAGGTAAGTGAGGTAAAGGTGAAGAAGATACGAGATACTCAAGTACAAAATGTTGTGAATAGTCCAAAGCTCAGATAGAGGTTTTGTTTTAGTTTAGTATACAGAGGAGACCCTAGTGAGAGTTTTGAAAATCTCAAAGATTTAACATTTGAGGACGAATGTTTCTAAAGGAGGGAAGGATGTTACATACCGTACCTTAGCATTAGTATGTGCCGTAGTAAATCCTCATGAGTTCGAAGGATTATGTCTATTAGGAGGTTATAGAGGATTTAAGACATTATTATTGTGAGACCCTGTAAGTTTACAACCTTGATATCGTTAGATATTATGTTAGCGTGGTATTTTCTATTAAGTGGAGTATTTTAGTAAAAGTTTTATAAGTATAATTTTGGATAGTTATCATTATTACTAATTTCGAATATGCTTTAAATTATACACATAATATGAGAAAATTTATAAGATTTCTTTATTGTAAAGATAGAAATAATATTCTCATAAGAAAAGAAGGTTATCTTTTTACCATTTTAAAAATTAAGTGTACAAAAATTTATACTCTTTATATGAGATTAAGAAAATTAGAAGTTGCGAAAATATATGTATTTTTACATGAATGTTTTAATGAAATAATTATGTATGTATTGATTTCATGTGGTACCACATGATCATGAAAGTAAAGTACATTATAGTAAGGTATATAAAGTATGTTAAAAGTGAATATAATTTTAAATAATTGGTGATAATTCTTAATATGTGGATAATTAGTTAATGAAGAAGTTAACAAGTTAATTAAGAATTTATGGATAATTAATTAAAGACTTAGAATAACTGGCAGCACCTCCTTTACCCTTTTGATGACTCTTAAATAAAATGAGGAGGTGGCACAATTACAAGATTTATGTGACACCAAGCACATAAGAAACGTCATTTTGGTTCTTAACTCTATAAAAGCAGCCTATAGATCTCTTTTTTTGTAATAACAACATCCCCTTCATTTCATCCAAATACTTCCAGCTTGTAAGGCTATGGCTCTCTTATTTCCTTTTCATGTTTGATTCTTCAGTGGAATTGAAAAGGCGTTCAACTTCTTTTCATCAATGGAAGTTATGATTACTTACAAAAAAATAAAATAAATGAAATGCAACTTCTTTTCATTATGATTTTTCCCTACTTTGATCGGTCATTATGTGTTTTTCACAAATAACATGTGTTAGAGGGATTGTCAAGAGAATCGATTTCGGTATATTAAGACTATCACTTCTTTCTTTTGGCATGATTTAAGTAACGATACATAAACATAATGTTATTTCATAAGTGATTCTACTCTTAGTAGTTAAAAATACCTATGTTATTCACTCCTGTAAAATGATATTTAAGCATATCTACGTATGTCCCTAGTCCCTATCTATCTATAAGATAGAGAACTTGTGGTACAAATATATGTGTTGGGATCTGTTTATAAATATAGTTTTTATAGTTTAACTAAACATGCAGTAATTATATGCATATAATGAACAAATATAACGTGATTATTTGTAATATTAGACTTACACTATTGTGTTATTACATGATATTTAATAGCAGAGTAGTCATATTGTGATCAATAATTGATTATAGAAACATATTAATATTATAGTTTGCGGTTGTTTGTGACAAGTTACACTTGAAAATTGATTATGAACTATAACATAATGAATTATAATATAGTATATATTGTTACAACACAAAATGTTATAAAATATCAATTTGATTATAATATATCGTTAGATTGTCGTAGATTGATTTTGAAGTATTCATGCTTAATAAAGGTTTATAATCCATTTTTATTTAGTTGTATAGGTAGTTTGACGTTGTGATATGTATGATTGTATAAATACTATGATGAAATTCATTCAACTTAATGTAAGACAATTACCACATATTGTCATGACTGATAATTGTACTGTTAACAATAGCTATCTTGACAACTTTTGGGGCACTAACATAAAAGATATACGATTGTGTATATAGTTTAATATAGTATAATTATAATGTGTTAAGGTTGTATGATATTGATGGAATTAGGTGTTTTGTGGTGTAGTTTTGGATAATTGATTTTTATTAATTGTGATAGTAGATAATGACGTGTAATAAGTAATAAAATTAATGTTATGTAATAAATATGATTTAAATGTTGGCTGAAGTTGTGTATGGTACATGATAGAGAAGTTAATGTTTATAATATAGTGATACATGTACATGTATCTTCATGGATTTACTACTGTGCTACGGCCGGTCAAGTCGTTAGCACCGGTTGAGAAGTTATGTATCATTATTTATCGCCGGTTGGGCAGACATGCATATTCATTTACCACCGAACTACGGCCGGTTGGGCAGTTACATATTTACCATCGAACTACGGTCGGTTGGACAGTTACACATTTACCACCAAGCTACGGTCGATCGGGCAATTACTATTGATCAGTTGGGCAGTCATGCAACATACGATGTGGATAATAGAAACAGTCTCAAAGAGGAGCATTATATATATATATATATATATATATATATGGTGGCACTTCAGAGATTCAGGTTGATTCTTATATGTTTTTAAAGTAATGTTAACTTATTGTTATGTTTCAGTTTTGCCTTACATACCCAGTACATTATTCGTACCGACGTCCTTTTGTTGGGAACGCTACATTTATGCATGTAGGTATAGATAAACAGTTTGACGAGCCCTCATAGTAGACGAGATTGGCATTCAACGAAGGATCGGTAAGACTCCATCTCATTCGGTGTGCAGCCGAGTCTATGAGTCGTTGTGTCAAAGTTTTGCTGTAGATTATGGGCAGACCGGCACTCTGTCCCATTTGATGTTGCATAATCTTATAGGCTTTGTTGACAGAGGTTCATTTGTACAGTATGTCAGAGGCCTTGAAGGCCCATATGTATTCATGTTTTAAGAATGATAGTTTATTGATACAGTGTTCGCCCACTTACAGTTGTACATTATGAGTTGTGGCCATGTTAGCCCATGATAGTTAAAAAAAGAATGAGTTCAGCCAACTCGACTTATGTATGTTCTAGTTTTGGTCGAATGATCATAAGTTACAGAGTGGTCCGCTCGGGCCAATGCAGCACCAGGTCCCAGCCATGCTTCCCCAGGTTTGGGGCATGACATGATATTTTTCCTAGTTCTTGCTAGAACTCAAGAATTAATTGTTGCAAATATTGATTCATGCCTAAATGAGTTAGTCTCTACTTGAGAAAGTGGGACTAAGTCTAGGAAAATTTGGCTAACAAGGAATTGTGGTGAACTCAAGAAATTGATAACCCCAATTAAAGGGTTAAACCTAGAGATAGTAATACCCGACTTGAGCTAATATCACTTGTATTGTGTAAATACCTATTTGGATTTGAGAAAGCCAAATTGGACAAAATCACTTAAACTACCGAGAGGTATAGAGTGAGTACCCGGATGTGATTTCTATATTACGACCCCAACTAATCAAACTTTCCCTGGAGTTCACGACCCTAGATCCTTCAATCATTTGAAAAACTCGAAACCAAAAATATTGTCCTTAGTTTAATACTTGCAAACAATAGAGTAAAGTAGAAGTAGAACACCAATCAATTTTGTGGAAGTTTTATTCGAGCCAAAACTAACAATCAATTTAGATATACACCTACTCCAATATTCTAACCCCCCGTGGATCGATCTCGACCTTTGATATGTTTATTATTGCATCGACTGCCTCACTACTTAATTGTGGGGTGGATTTGGTCGAGATCAAGTATCTTGCTGGAGAAGTTGCTACAGATAATGGGCCTAAGATCAGTAAAAGATTCAGGTTGTTCCACTTTGGGAATCAAGACAAGATTACTGCTGCTGAAATTTGTTAATAGGCAAGCACCATTGAAGAAGTATTGGACAAAATCGATAATGTCAGCTTTGATTATCTCCCAGCAACTCTGATAAAATCAACCTTTTAAATCATCCGGACCTGGAGCACTATTTATATCCATTGCAAGAATAACATCTCTGATTTCTGACTCCTGGGGAATAGCACATAAAACTTTCATTTTTTTCCTGTGAAATAATGTTATCAATGTAGTCAAGATATTGAAGCTGGAGAGATTGGTTCTCTTGTGTGAAGAGGTTTTCAAAATGTTCTATAGCCTTCGTGGCTATCTCTTGTTTACCGATTTTATGGCATGAAAAAATCTACTATTAGAGCCCCCTTACTCTAGCCACTTTACATTATCCCTTTGTCTTAAAATTGCCTCTTCTGCATTCAGCCATTTGGTGTATCATGTATTGTATAGTTCAGTTCTTCCCGCATTATTGTCACCTTCAATGTAAGTAGTTTCAAGTTGTACCATTTTTTGTTCCCATTCTTTGAACTTCAGAAAAATATCGCCTATTTCTTCTCTAGACCACACACTGAAAGTTCTGGCAGTGTGTTTGAGTTTCTGTTGAAGTCTTCACATGGCATTTCCTGTAACTTCATAGTTCCATGCTGGTTGTAATGCTAATCGAAAGCCAGACTGTTCAATCCAGAAGCTTAGAAACTGTCACGACCCAAAATCCTACTAAGTCGTGATGACACCTAACTCAACCAACTAGGTAAGCCAAACATATAAGTTACAACCAAACTGTGATAATATATATAATAGAAACTACGTATAATTGAATAAAATACAACTACCCCAAGGATTGATAGTACAAGTCATGAGCCACTATGATTTTAGATTTACAGAGTCGATATGAAGAATAAATACAATATCTATTTGAAATGTACATAAACAGAATTAAAGTCCTAAACTACCATGAACAAGAGGCAGCTTGAATCTAGAACGCGGGTACGCCTTCAATATCGGGCTTTGTCTTCTACAGTTACACAACTCCAAGGTCTGCACGCAATGTGCAGAAGTATAGTATGAGTAAAAGCGACCTCATGTACTCCGTGAGTATCTTGATTAGCCTCAGTGAAGTAATGGTAAGGTTTTAAGTTAAAGATACTCACTTAATATGTACCTGCACAAATATTAAGCAGGAAAAATAAGGGAAAGATATGTCAAATAATGGTAGGAGTATCAACTGAACAGCTATGGAGCAAGTTAACATACATAGCAAACAACACATAACCTCATAACCATTTCTACGAGTGGAACAATAATCATGAAATACGCAAGTCCCAATCTCAATTAATATTGTTGTGTCATGTAACCCGATCCCAGCATCAATAAATACTGTTGCAGCGTGTAACCCAATCCGAACATCAATAATATCGTATGAAATTGCAACAACAACCAAACATGGGAAGAGTTCACAATGTAACGCTAAGAAAATAAACACGCGGTATTCAACTAGTTGATAAAATTCAAACAGAGTAAGAGAGCAGTCTAATATCAAAAGTTATTCTACCGTATAAAATGACAAAGATTCTCCAAAGCATAACACACAACCAATCTAAAAGTCACCCAATCCGGTTAAGCAAAGAAGAGTAGAACGTGAAATGAGAAAAGATATTTGTCAAGTATGAACAAAAATCAAATGAAGGCATTCAATATAAGATATCATGTAGCAAGTAGAAGCATTTAGCAAGTAAGGGCATTTAATAAGTAAAAGCATATGGTAAATAAAAACATAAAGTAAGTGAAGACTGTAATATGAAAGCATATATTGAGTGAAGACATATAGCAGGTTAAGGTATTTTAACAAGTAAATCATGTGACAATTAGAGACATGTAACAGGTATGGGCTAATAACAAGTAAAAGCGTGAATTCGAAGAGGACATGTAGCAGAAGCAAATCAAGTAAAAGCGTAGGTGTAATAGTAACAGAAAAGGTAAAGACATAGCTATGACAGTAGCAAGCCAAAGTGAAAACACAGAGGTAACTACATAAGGAACTCAAATGGAAGGTATCATACAAAATAACAACAATAATGAACCCAGTGTAATCTCATAAATGGTCTTTGGGGAGGGTAGTGTGTACGCAGATCTTACCCCTACCTTATAAATATAGAGAGACTGTTTCCGATAAACGTATCATAAGAATTAACAAACATTAATAGAGACCAAAGTAAAGGACATGTAAGTGTATAACAAAGGAATAATCGTAACAGAATCCAACTTCCTTTCTTTCCGCACGGTAATAACCAACAAACCAATATCATTTCGAACCGCACGAAAATACTCATTGTACCAACATAATATCAACCACACGGAAATGCCATCATGCCAAACATAGCTCTAAAGCCCCAATCTAGAAGCTCAAGTTACATGACAATAACAGGTATAGATATAGGTTTGGGATACCATGGTCAAGTTAAGTATGCAAACGAATCTCAAAAATAACACATTAAATCCTTTCTAAAATATCATATATTCTAGCATGATTTCGAACTCACTTAATTGAGTTTATTAGTCAACAAGTTAAATGAAGCATATGTTAAGGGATCATCAAGTTTAATATAGGCACAATGAAGCATATAATTTCCTCTCCCGAGCATGGAAATTCGGGCACATACATATATACTTGTCACATTGTATATTGAATACCACCGTGTGTAGCAAACAATATCAATTAATGAAAATATTTCTCCAACAAATCTAAGCAAGACACTTACCTCATTTTGGAATAATTTCTACAATCCAATACCGTCTTTCTTAGATACAATCCTTAAAACGATCAAAACCTAATCAAATATCATCTAATGAAGTCAAACAATGCTAAAGGAAACATCCCCAATTAATAAAGGTTAAATCTTGACCAAAATTTCAAAAGTTAACCTCGGGCCCGCTTGATCAAAACTCGAGATTCGGACCAAAACTTAATTAATCATTCACCCTTGAGCCCGATTATGTAATTTGTTTCGAAATTCAACCTCAATTTGAGGTTTAAATCTCAATTTTATAACATGTCTAAATTCTACCCAAAACTCCTAATTTCTATCATGAAATTCTTGGAGTTGATGTTAGAAACTCATACAAAGTAATTCAAATTGATTGAAAATTAGTTAAAGAGGCTTACTAATTAATTTGGGAAGAACAAGTTCTTCAAAATCGCCTCTAGGGTGTTTAGGGTTAAAAAAAATGGTGTAAAATGAGGTAAGTCTTGATTTTTCCCTCTTTTATCTAGCTGCAGATATCATAATTGCGAACACTTTTTCGCAATTGCGAAGTCCCCATTTGTGCAACACTAATCGCAAAAGCGGCCAGCGCAACATGCCCCAAAAAGTCGCAAAAGCGACAAATACTTCACATTTGTGAAGTTCCCAGCAATCAACAAATGCGGAGAATGCTTCGCAAATGCGAACCCCTTCCTACCAGGCACCATGTCGCAAATGCAACAGTGAGATCACAAATGTGGTCTTAGCTCAATTCACAAAAGCGAACTTCTCTTTGAAAAAATGAGTATCTGCCCCCGGCCCTTGTTCTCAAATGCGATCAATTGAATGCAAAAGCGAGACTTGCAAATGCGAGTCGGACCTTGCACATGTGAGATCTGCATGCTTGAACTAGCATGTCAAACCTTCCGAAACACTTCCAAAACTCACTTGAAACTCACCCCCACCGGGCTCCAAACCGAACATGCACACAAATGTAATAATACCCTACAAACTTGCTCGCCGCCTCAAATCTTCAAAATGACATCAAACAACAATAATCGGTCCTCAAAACTCATGAATTTTCAACTTAAACTCAATTTTCATAATTTCTCCCATAATATGCCGAAACGCATTCGGGTCATTCGTACCCTAACCAAACGTCCGTACAAGTCCACAAACATCATACAAACCTAACATAATCGTCAAAATACCTATCTGAGGTCATTTACCAAGAATGCTGGTTGTGGTCTACTCTAGCCTCATTTTAAGTCAAAAATTACATTTTCTTAAAAATTTTACGTAAAAACTTCCCGAAAAATGACACGGATCACGCACGCAAATCAAGAAATATCAAATAGAGCTAGAAAATGTCTTGGAACATAGAAAGAAAAACTAGTATTCAGAACTATCGGACGGGTTGTTACAGAATCTTAAAATATCTTATGAAAGGTTGGTTAGGGTATGTGCACTTGAAAATCATAGGAGCGTGGTCTAAGCCAGTGCTTGTCAAACGCTCAACCTCACTCCTAAGAAACATAAAGGACCATTCACTATTTCATTGCATCATGTCCAGTCTTTTCCAAATTTTGTTCTCATTGCCTCTGCCAGTACACCATATGAACCTTGTCCTAGTAAAACCAACATCCACCATGCTGTAATCCCCAATACATGATAAAAAATCCTAGTTTTTTTTTTCATTCTGTTAGGTGTGCCTCCTTTCTTCTCCCTTGCATCCCGTATGACATTAAAATCTCCTAAGATGCTCAAGGACCATCAATTATTTTGCTGTACAGTCTAATGCTTTCCCATAATGGAACCGTCAATAACCTCTTTGTCTTTACATATACAGAAGTCATCCAAAATGCATGATCAGAATCCCTTAGCTTCAGTTGAATAGTAAAATGTTGATCATCTTGATAAAAATTTTAACAGACAGTTCAAGTGTCTAGAAGATCCATATCTTTCCATATGAATTAGAAAAGCATTGATGAAAGTTCAAGAATCTCCTGTGAGTCTCAATCTGATTTGACTCCACAAAGGGTTCTTGTAATGCATAACTCATCCTAGAACATAATGTGATTATTTAAATTTTTAAAATGCATTATTGTCACGACCCAAATCCCGTAATAGGTCGTGATGGCGCCCAAAAATGTTGTTAGGCAAGCCAATGGGCGTACCTCCAACTTAATTATTCTTTTTAGATTTCGATATCAAAATCTTTTTTGATAATAAGTACAACTGTGGATATCCACTAGAAACCCCAAAAAATCGGCGTCACAAGTGCATGAGCATCAACCAGAATATACAATATTACTACGACAGCTGTCTAGAATAGGAAATAGGTATAATACAATAAATGGATAGATCAGGGACTCTAATGCCATTCATTCTACTATGAAGTTTAAATCTATATGATTCTCTGAGGCTCTATTTATGTTAATATCCATGTCTTTTCTGCATTAGACTAACTGCTTATGTACCTAATGTTATATTCTTTCTTGTTTACTGTTTGATCAGTATATTTAAGTTCACCCTTTCTTGTTTATTGCTATAATTAGCATGTTTACTTTAGTATAAGTACTCCCATATTTCTCGTTTACCTCCTTCAACCAGCATGCTTACTTTTGTGTCCCAGACTCCTATCCAATTGACTTCAATTGGCATGACTAATTCTGTGTAGTTAGACTCCTGTCTTCAGCATGACCATTCCTACATTTAGTTTATGTGTTTTACTATCTGTTGCTGTTAGTTAACATGATTACTTTAGCATTAAGCCTGGCTGTTAGACCTATGTTGTTCCTGCCTAGACTCTAGGTCAGTATGTTATTGTGAAGTTCGTTGTTGTAGAAACCCTTGTCTTTTCCATGTATCTTTTACTCAGTATGCTCTCTCTTATTATGTTCTTGTGTGTTTCTGATTCCTGTGTCCCCGACCCATGCTCTTTTTTTTTGTAACTGCTTGTACACCTAGAACTAGTTGACAAACTAAAGTTGAATCTGGGCAACGTGATGCTTTTGTGACCATGTTGTTGTTTGCTGAACCTTCTTTTCCTTCAAAAGGTTTTTCAACATGTCATTTTTTTACTCTTAATATGTTTTCCCAAAATGTGTCCATTCTTAAGTATTTTTTACTCCTAAATGTTTTACTCCTCTACTGTTGTCCAAAAGCTATTCCAACTATGTCAAGCACTCTCACTCCTGCTCTTAGATTACTTATGTTATGCCCCTCCAGTGTGTATACTGCCTAGGAATCCATGAGATTCCTCTGAACACTGGCACACTGGGGCTGGCCTTTTCCACACTGCACATTATCACTTTCCTATTCAAAGGAATCTAGGTGTGAGCATTGCCCGAGATCCCTGAGGTCCTTAGGAAACTTTGACACACCAGGACACCTTATTGACTATGAGACTTTGGCATCCTGGACTGTTTTGCAGGCTTGGTATTTCCATGTTCACTTTGGGCCTGTCTCAGGCTCCCTATAGCATAACTTATATTTATTATGTAATTTCATTTATTTATGGTCTGTAATAATACCTTTGTAAACAGATATTGGGGAAATTAGTAAAGAGGAGGGATTCGTATATGGATTTTTTTAGGCAGGAAGGGTAGAAATCATGCTTTAGGTTAATATTGTGTTTGCTTGCATTAGAAATTGTGCCTTTAGGTCTATGTTATGTTCACTTGCATTAGAAATCATGTTGTAGGCTCATATTATGTTATTCGCATTAGCAATCATGCTTAGGTTTATATCATGTTTACCATGCTTTTAGATCACCTAGCATACTAGGAAATGTTATAGGCTCATTACTTTATTTGTTACGAAATTTCGCTTCTGCATAATCATAATCACCTAAAAATCATGTTATTAAGTTACCATTGCAATTCTGCTTAATAAAAATGTCCATCCTTGGTGTGCATTATAAATCCTACTTTAGGACTATGTTTGTATCATGTCTACATCGCCTAAGTCAATAACTGTCTTGTCTATACGAATGTTTAAAAGAAATTTTAGCACCTAAAAAAGCATGTTTATAGGATGTATTAAAACTCAAACTGTTTGTTTTCCTTTAGTCAATTTCAAGAATTCTATTTGCATTTTAGACAGCATGTTATAGGGTATCCCTGAACCACGCCTAGGCAAGCTTATAGGTAATTAAGGCCTTACAAAAAATTGTAAAACTATGTTTTTTTTATTTGTGACTGCCCAGATTCAACAGGTTCTAAAATCAGCAGGCAAATTGATTAGGTCTTTACTGCTTTGCCTTGACATAATGTTGCACATTCTCTGTTGTCATGCTCACTTAGATATCATGTTCTAAGACCTTTTCTGAAACATCTGATATCTTGATATTTGAGACGTGTTAATTGCCTGTTTATTTTTGGAGGTAAACATGGGCCCTTAGTTGTTGTCTTACTTGACAGTCCTGTTTGTTCTTTGTTGTCGCGTAGATTTTCCTTTTTAAACACTTTAGGAGAGTCTAGAACTGCCTAAAAATAGAGGTCCTAAAGACCTCTGGGACCACAAGGAAGGGAACGGTAATGCACGCTTAGAGTTCGTTTAATTAAAACCGCTTATACAACCGCTAAGGGGAGGGTAATCAGGTAGTAAAAGGATATAATGACATGTGCTATAATGTCACGTGTAACCCCTCTAGTTGAGGAAGGATTACCATGCATTGTACGGATATGATCCTATAGGCTAATAACTTAGTATTCCCCTATCTTATTTACATACGTGTGCTCAGACTGCTTACCTTTTAAACTCTTTTTATCTTACTTACATATGTGTGCTTAGACTGCTCATCTATTAAATGACTAATTTACTAAGTAAGTTTGGTCGGGACCCACCATTGTGGACCTCAAGGGGTGACTAACACAATCCCCTCAAGGTAATTTCAAGCCCTTACCCAATCTCAGGTAACGTAGACTGGTTTCATGAATTACTTGCATTAGGTTTCCTAAAGCACCATAAATTTGGTAGGTGGCGACTCTTCACTTTCCATACCCCTCCCAAAAGGAAGGGAGTCGTCCCAAATGAATGTCGAAACCTGATTCCGCGAGGAAAAAAGAGGGTGTGACAGCATAGCGACTCTGCTGGGGATTTTAGGCCTTTACCATAACAAACTTGCTTTTGGTAAATTAGTCTTAAGCATGCTTCTTTTGATAATATCTGCGCACCCTTTCCCTTTCCCCTTATGTGAATTTAGTTGCCCGTTTTGAGCATTTATGATTTCCTTTACTGCAGAAACTGACTTATTTCTTTGTTTTCCTTTCTTAAACGTCTTTCAATTATTAAATACCACATTTATTATTTTCCTAACGTGCAAATACGTGACAACATGTTATTTACTACTGCATAAATCATGCTCAACATCATATTTCACCCGTGCGTAATCAACCCTTTAGCCACGCTTGATGAGTGGTTGCTCTCTTCCTATATATCACTCTTTATATTCGGAAAGGCTCATTTGCGGTAAAACTAGTCGATCAGCGGTGCAATCGACGGTTACATGACTTTCCCCATCAAGTTGTCCGCTTGAGGGTGCCGGTATAGACCCCCATAGCAACCTTACTCTGATTATAACTGTACATGCATCATGGTCAAACCTAGCCGGGTTAGTATGTTGTCCACATAATAACCCTTTAAGATAAGCCTTATCCAAAAGTTTACCAGGGTTTCCATAATCCCAACAGAGGCAACCATGTTTTGTGCATTAATTTTGGAGAACTAAATGCCAATATGCTAATCATCGATATATAAATAGTCAAATCTTGAAGGGGAAAGGACCTAACTTTGTTTGCTTTGCAGAAAATGAGGCACGAGGTCCCCATGTTTGGCATGGTCCAAAATATACCACCACTGCTACTAGAATGGTGGGAAGATCTTTCCTCAAGTGACAAAAAAAATGTGAAGAAGGTTCTGGGAAATTTGCCTTCTCTGTTAGACATCCAGCCAAATAACATGTTGATAGAAGCTGCAACCATGTTCTGGGATCGTGTTTTGCTTCGGGGATATAGAAATGACCCCGCTCCTAGAAGAAATTGGGGGATTTGCTGGGCTACCTTGGGACAGCCCTGGGTTGCTGGTACTAGAAAATCGCACTGGTAGGGGATTTCTAAAAATGATGGATCTGAAAAAGAACGCCGATTTGGAGTACTTAAAGAAATCTTATATACCATTTGACTACTTGTAGGAGAGATATGGTCATAGTAAGTCCTATCGTATTTTCATGATGATTTTTCCATCACTTCCTTGGGACATATTCATCGCAGAGTTTTCGTGTTCATTATTTGCTTCTTGGGTATGATAGTGTTCCCAAAGAAAAGGGATATAATTCACACTAGATTGGATATGGTCACCAAGACTCTAATGGAAGGAATCGAGGGAAAAACATACACCATAGTCCGTATGATTATAGCTGATATCTACCGGGCCTTGGTCCACTGCCATAAAGGGTCCAAACATTTCGAGGGTTGCAATTTACTGCTGCAGTTGTGGTTAATGGAGCATCTCCAAAAGGGTCAATATCGACAGGAGTTTCCACGAAGGGCGTGGAATGACCATTTTTCGTTCCATCACCCTAAACGGATAACTTATATTCTGGATAGGTTTGCTCAACCAGAGAGTGCTAAGGAATGGATGGAGTTCTTCAACAATTTGACTAAGAATCGGGTTGAGTGGATGTTTGAATGGTTCCCTACTAACGAATACATAATCAGGTCAAGGGACGCTCCTCATTTGGTGTTGATCGTGTTAAGGGGAATATACCTTTATGTTCCCATCAGGGTTATGAGGCAGGCAGGCAGGAAGCAGATCACACCACGGGTCGCAAAGATAAATCATTTCCGGGCAGATTTTCAGGATGACGACATCCCTTACAAGTGTCAAGCTCAGCATATGTGGCACTCAAAGATTATTGTGGAAAAATACACCATCGAGCCAGATAAGTATCATGCGGGACATGCACCTTTTTACCCAGCATGGTTGGAGGATAACTTAGGTGGGAAAGTTGAGCCAGGAATAGATCGGGGAAACAGGGTCATAGACGAAGATGTAGAAACCCAAGCAAAGTACAACAAGTTGCATAAGAGTATTCATGACTCCGAGTCCAAACATCAGGAGATACACGATACAGACAAGAAACTAATCAGGGAATGGAGGGAAATGGCTATCACCTCCAATGAAAGGGTAGAATATCTGGAACAGGTATTGATGGAGCTAGAAGGAAAGACAAGAAAGAGGGTCGCTGACTGCCAGAATGCTGAAGGAAGCAAGAGAGGACATTTGGCAAGAGTATACCTGTTTTTGGGAATTTGCGAACTAGGGGACCTGATTGATGGAGCCAGAAAGATCAAACCTAGGGAAGGTCTTTCTGGGACCAAGTAGATTAGATTTACCTGTCTTTCCTAAATGTAATAAGGCCAAATGCCAGTAGTGACCTATCTTTTATTATTTTAGTGTCGTGTTGGATTCATCTATTTTTATATTATTGAAATGAGGCTATTGGCATCTAAATTCTCCAAAACAATTTGTCGCTAGGCCTACCTCGGGCACAATGAGGCTCCCAAAATAAGACGCGAATTTACATTCCGCTATATGTGTTTAAATACCGCAAATACTCTTTTTAGAACTCTTACTGACTTGGATACCTTTTGTTTTTCTTTCTTTCCTTTTGATTATTACCATTCCCCAAAGGTTGGTTCGCGCAAATTGGCATCATCTGCTTATCATACTAGATCCAGGGGACCTACACCTTCTCCTCCTCCTAGTCCACCAAAAGGCAAAGGGAAATCAAATATGGATGATTTGAACGGTACCAGAAAAGACAACAACATACATGTTAAACATGCAGAAGATTCTGATGGTCGAGTTACTCAGGCCCCAAATGATGTGGTATCACGACTTGAGCAGAAAATACTAGAACTCCAGGGTGAGCTCGAGCAGGTCCGGAGCTTAGAAAATCTATCCCTCACACTCAATATCCCAGATGCCAACCATTCAAACATTTAGAACCCAGCACCACCGCAAAACACACCCAACAAACGCCCACAGAATCCTCCTGCACCTCACAATTATACAAACCCACCACAAAATCAAACTATCCCATCACAGTACCAGCAAAACACCTATCACACTCCACAAAACACCCCGCCAGTCATTCCTGAACACCAGAATTCCACCAATGACCATTATACCCAAACTTCCGGTCATCAAAACAACCCTATATACGTGGAAACCCTACCTCACTCCACTCAGCTTGTATCCTATACAGCAAAATCCACTGAGAAGGACTTGCTCATTAAGAACCTGGCTAAAGAACTCAAGAAGTTGACGAGCCGGGTTCAAGAAATCAAAGTGAGAAAAGGGATAGAAGGTCTGAACTATGGAGACCTATGCATACAGCCTGACGTAAAACTGTCGGAGAATTACAAACCCCCTAAGTTCGAAATGTTTGATGGAACAGGTGATCCCAGGGTTCACCTGATGACTTATTGCGAAAAGCTTGTAGGGGTCGGAAAAGATGAAAGGATCCGAATGAAGCTTTTCATGAGGAGTCTTACAGGAGATGCTTTATCCTGGTACATTAGCCAGGATCCCAATAAGTGGGCCAACTGGGTGAGTATGGCGTCTGACTTCATGGGCAGATTCAGGTTTAACATAGAGAATGCGCTGAATGTCTTCTAAATTCAGAACTTAAAGAAGAAACCACTGAGACCTTTCACGAGTATGAAACTCGTTGGAGGTCAGAAGTAGCAAAAGTCAGGCCAACATTGGACGAAGAACAGACGAACAAGTTCTTCGTCAGAGCACAGGATCCACAGTACTATGAAAGATTGATGGTTATTGAAAACAACAAGTTCTCTAATATCATCAAACTCCGAGAAATGATTGAAGAGGGCATTAAAAGCGGTATGGTGACAAACGTTGAAGCATTGCAGGCCACAAACAAAGCATTGCAGTCAGGGGGTATATCGAAGAAGAAAGATGCAGGAACAATAATGGTCGCCCAAGGACCCAAAACTCCACTTGTATATCAAACCTCCCCACTTACATACTAAGCACCTCCACCCACCTATCAACCATCACCTCACAGATATTCCTAATCAGCAACTACTTATCACACATATAATTCCTAACCCTCTCACTTTCAGTCACCTCCAACCCGCCCAAACTACCCAAGACCTCGGCCTAACTTTGACCGCAGACCACCTAGACAATACGCTGCCATTACGGAACCCATTGACCAGCTGTATGAAAGGCTGAAGGGTGCTGGTTATGTCACTCATATCCTTGCTGCGACCGTGGAGAATCCATCCCAATGGGTCAACCCAAACAAGACCTGTGCATATCATTATGGCATGAAAGGGCACATCATTGACGAGTGCTGAACACTAAGGATAAGACCCAGACCTTGATTGATAATAAGGTCATTCAGGACAAAGAAGCTACACCCAACGTCCACAACAACCCCCTCCCAGATCATAGGGGTAAAAATATCAATGTGATAGAGACCGATGAGGAATGCGATCCCGAGGGATCGATTAGGCTTATCAAAGAGGGTGACAATCCTAAGAAACTCGCATTCACGCTTAATACTATTATAATACAAATACAGCCGCCAATGGAGGTTGAGATAGATGCATCAGTTAAATTTGGAGTTGAGATAGCACCCCCCACAACTGCGCATGTTCCATTCAAGGTAGAAGTAACCATGCCTTTCACAGTGACAGTGTCAACCACGCCGCCTTTCAACACTAAGGCTATACCTTGGGATTATGTGGCCGAAGCTAGAAGAAGAGGAAAGAACAAAATAAAAGAATCTGGAGCTACGCAAGGGATGACCAGAACGGGAAGAGCTATACACCAGAGCATTTGGGAGAATTCAGTAAGCAGGCTTCTAACAGACCACCTGTTATTGAAACAGGCTCGGACGACCTTTGGAGACAAGTGCAAGCAAAAGAGTATTCAGTCACAGATCATTTGAACAAGACTCCTACTCAGATATCTATCATGTCACTGCTACAGAATTCAGAAGTGCACAGGAATGCTCTCTTAAAGGTGTTAAGTGAGGTATATGTACCTAAAAACATCACTAGCGGAGAAATGGCCAATATGGTGGGAAAAGTATTGGAAAGTCACAAAATCACCTTCCACGAGGACGAGCTGCCACCCGAGGGTTTGAATCATAACAAGGAACTACATATTACCGTGCAATGTGAGGACAATTTCATTGCCACAGTTTTGATAGATGGGGGATCCAGTCTCAATATTTGCCCATTGACAACACTGAAGAGGCTGGGCAAAGGCATGTATGAAATACGATAAGGGACCATGAACGTGAAGGCATTTGACGGGTATTAAAGGGCTACCATTGGGGAAATCAATATCTGTTTACAGATGGGTCCTACATGGTTTGATGTCGAGTTTCAGGTGCTCGACATATTCTCATCCTATAATCTATTGTTGGGACGACCATGGATACACGCTGTTGGGGCTGTGGCATCAAGCACTGAAGTTCGAATGGAACCATCAAGAGGTGACTATCCATGGAGATGATAGCAACCCCATTTACAACTGTTAGACTATCTCGGTGGTTGAGAATAGAAGAAGGCTTGGGGGAGAAACTTATCATCACATCGAGCGGGTCAATGCAATTGAGAAAGATAAGTGGTGGAGCAGCAAGATAGAAAGTATACTAGCATGGAGAGGATATGAACCCGGCAAGGGTCTTGGCAAAAACCTTTAGGGTATCTCCAAGCCAATACAGTTGAAACGTCATGGTACAACCTTTGGGCTAGGGTATCAGTACAGCTGGCGAGAATAAAATGACTGGTCACCACCGTGGTGTGGTCCGTACTATCCATTTGAGCAGCTTGTACAACACCTGAGTCAGACTTTCTAGTAGACCGACATCATATGGGGATCCGAGGAGGAAGAAGCATTGGCGGCCTTGAGGAACTTGTTCCTAGAGGATGATGACATGGACTGTTGTGTAATTTTCAAGGAGAAAAAGGAGGAAAGTCCTACCATCCGAGCAGTGGAGAAAGGATCATTCTTCAATAATTGGACCGTCAGACCATCCAGGGCCCGACGAGTCTAGGGGTAGCAAGGCTAAACAGTAGTGTTTATTTTGTTGTTTTCTAAGAAAATGATTTCCCTTTTTACATTTGTTTTAAATAAAACCTCCAGCATTCCAAAAATGTTGTTTAAATTATTGAAAATCGCTTTTATGTTTCAATGGATCAATATTTATTATTACCATTTACTCTAATATCTTTATCTATACAATATTACTATTTTCTGTCTTGATGAACCAACAAGTGTGACATGTAATGAGGCAACGCAACAAAAGGATACTGATTCAAAAGAAGAGGATGCCATACCCGAGGAAATTGTCAGGGAAGTATAAGATTTTGAGAACAAGCCCAAGTCTAACTTCGACGAAACTGAGATAATCAACTTAGGAGATTCCGAAACTGTCAAGGAGATCCGCATCAGCATTCACTTATCACCATCAGAAAAAGAAGAGTACACACAATTCCTGAAAGGGTATGAGGACATCTTTGCATGGTCATACGATGATACCGAGTAAAGTACATCTATTGTGGCTCATAAGTTGCCCACAAACCCAATGTGTCCACCAGTAAAGTAGAAACTCTGGAAATTCAAGCCTGATATGAGTCTAAAAATCAAAGAGGAGGTCACCAAGAAAATCAAGGCCAAGGTCCTCAGGGTGGTTGAACATCCAACTTGGTTAGCCAACATCGTGCCAGTTCCAAAGAAAGATGGGAAAGTCAGTGTCTGTGTTGATTATCGGGATCTAAACAGAGCAAGTCCCAAAGATGATTTCCCGCTACCAAACATACAAATTCTGATCGAAAATTGTGCCAAGCATGAACTCCAGTCCTTTATAGATTGCTTCACCGGTTGTCATCATATTTGGATGGACAGAGAAGTCTGTCCAAGACCATCAATTCAGATGCAGTCAAGCGATACTATGTGTAATTTTTTATGTTTCTGTAAATGATGTAAATTGAACTACGCTCGACCTGATTTCTATTTAAGAGGGGATACGTAGGCAGCTCTGTCGGTTCGATCACAATTCAATAAAAAATTTATTTTCCCCACCATCAGAAACTGGGGCAGAATTTTGAGGAGTACCCTCAAAATTTCGAAGCAAGTTCAGCCGATCACAACATATATAACAGTCAGAAATGTTTGTCCGTCTAACTGGGGCAGAATTTTGAGGAGTACCCTCAAAATTTCGAAGCAAGTTCAGCCGATCACAACATATATAACAGTCAGAAATGTTTGTCCGTCTAACTGGGGCAGAATTTTGAGGAGTACCCTCAAAATTTCGAAGCAAGTTCAGCCGATCACAACATATATAACAGTCAGAAATGTTTGTCCGTCTAACTGGGGCAGAATTTTGAGGAGGACCCTCAAAATTCTACGATATAAGAAGTCACAATGTCTCGGATCGTGTCACAGTCACTGGTTCATCTAATCAATTGCCTGAATACCCTATTCATCAGGTCCATGAATGTTGTTGGGGCATTAGTCAATCCAAAGGACATCACCAGAAACTAATAATGGCCATATCTCGTACGAAAAGCAGTCTTCGAAACATCTGAATCCTGAATCCTCAACTGATGATACCCCGATCGCAAATCAATCTTAGAAAACACACGAGCACCCTGCAACTGGTCAAACAAATCATCGATGCGCGGCCAGGGATACTTGTTCTTAATGGTAACCTTGTTCAACTGGCGGCAATCAATACACATCTGCATAGACCAATCCTTCTTCTTCTCAAATAAAACTGGAGCACCCCATGGTGATACACTCGATCTAATGAACCCCTTAGCTAACAACTCCTCAAGTTGCTCCTTCAACTCCTTCAACTCTTTTGGATCCATACGGTACGGAGGAATGCATATAGGTTGGGTGTTTGGATCTAAATCAATGCAGAAATCAATATCACGGTCTGGAGGCATGCCCAAAAGATCTTAAGGAAATACATCCGCAAACTCTTAAACCACTAGCACTGAATCAATCGTCGAAGACTCGACGGTGGTGTCCCGCACATAAGTAAAATAGGCTAGACAACCCTTCTCAACCATATGTCGAGCCTTCAAGAATGAAACAACCCGGCCGGCTGCACTAACTGAAGAACCCTTCCACTCTAGCCTAGGCGACTCGGGCATGGCTAAAGTAACTATTTTGGCATGACAATCAAGCACGGAATGATAAGGAGATAGCCAATCCATGCCTAAAATAACCTCAAAATCAACCATGTCGAGCAATAAAAGGTCAGCTCTGGTCTCGAACCCACAAAAGGTGATCATACAAGACCGATACCCCCAGTCTACCACCACAGAATTTCCCACAGGAGTGGACACATATATAGGAGATCCCAAGGACTCACGAGAAATGTCCAGAAAAGGAGAAAATAAGGTTGAAACATATGAATAAGTGGATCTTGGATCAAACAATACTAAAGCCCCTCTACCACATACTGAGATAATACCTGTGATCACGGCATTTGAGGCCACTGCATCTGATCTGGCCGGAATAGCATAGAATATGGCTGGAGTACCGGAAGACTGGACTCCACCAGAGTGAATAGGAGCTGCATCACCTCCCCCTACCTGGCCTCCACCTCTAGGATGACCCCTGCCAACCTGTCCTCCACCTCTAGGTGGCCGGACTGCTGGTGTCGGACCCAACGACTGATAGTTCTGTTGTACGGCCTTGCCCCGATACCTGGGACACTGCCTCCTCATATGAACTGGCCCTCCACACTCATAACAACTCCTAGGTGGCATATTCTGCTGCCCCGAAGAATATCCTTGAAGGGTCGGAGGGCGATGAGAGCCCTTAGGCATAGCACTGAAATAAGGATCGGAGGAGCTCGGATGACTGGGACAACCACTATGTGAACTCTGAATGGCTGGAGGGCGGTAGGAACGCTCTGGCATGGCGCTGAAATGAGGCCTCGCTGGAACACCTCGGGGAGGTTGTGGAGGTGCTGAATATAAAGGCATGCTGGGCTGACCACTGCTATACTGACCCCTGCCCCTAGCTGGGGCACCTCTGAAATCTCCTAAGAACCTAGCCCTCTTGTCCTGCTGACCCTGCTCCCTGCTCATCGACCTGTAACCCTCGATCCTACGAGTAATCTCCACTATGAGCTGATAAGGGGTACCCATCTCCACCTCTCGATTCATGGTGGATCTAATACCTGGATACAACCCTGCTGCAAACCCCCTCACTCTCTCAGCATCGGTGGGCAATATCATAAGAGCATGGTGCGACAGCTCTGAAAATCTAGCCTCATAATCTGTCACAGACATCTGCCCCTGCTCTAACCGCTCAAACTGACCCAGCAGCTCTTCCAGAGGGTGGAATATATCTGTCCAAGAACATCTGTGTGAACTGCTCCCAAGTGACAGTAGGAGAATCTGTTGGCCTGTTGAGAATATAAGACTGCCACCACCTACGAGCTCTGCCCTCTAACTGGAATGTGGTGAAATCCACTCCATAGGACGCTAGGATCCCCATGTTGTGCATTCTATCCCTGCACCTATCAATGAAGTCTTGGGCATCCTCACCTTGCTCACCCCTGAATACTAGAGGGCGCAGTCGAGTCCATCTGTCTAACATCTTCTGGTGATTGCCATCTGTAGCTGGTCTGGGCTCCGGTACTGCTACTACAGGCTGGGCCCCACCCACGGGCAGTGTACGCGGGGTGTGATATAATGTTGTTGTCAGTCCTGCGGCCTGGGCAGTAGGGGTCTGGGCTCCCCCTCCCGCCTGAGAAGTGACAGGATCTGCTGGAAATAAACCAGCCTGGGACATAGTGTCCATAAATCTCATCATACGGCCCATGACTGCTTGGAAGCCTGGCGCCGTCATAAAGTCTACTGGTGCAGGATCTGCTGGAGGTACCTCATCCTGCTCCTCTACAATAGGGTCCTTTGGTGGCGGGACCGGAATAGCTCTGGGACGCCCTCGCCCCTACCACGGGCCGGTGCTCTTCCCTGGCCTCTGCCAGCGAGGGTAGCGGCCCTTCCCAGGTCTTAAACAACATATGCACGTGTCCTCACCATCTGTGGGAGAATAGAAGAATGAATTTAATAAATCATCGGATGCATGATAGAATAAGAACAAAGAGAGGTTTCCTAACACCCTATAGCCTCCTGAAGATAAGTACAGACGTCTCTGTACCGATCCGCAAGACTCTACTGGGTTTGCCCCTGACTCGTGAGACTTACGTGAACCTAGTGCTCTGATACCATGTTGTCACGACCCAAAATCTAACACAGGTCGTGATGGCGCCCAACACCGAAGTCAGGCAAGCCAACAATTATTTGCTAGTGAGATTATCCTTATTTGACATACCAACCCCACATATTCCCAAAGTCCTAAGCGTAGATCATTTAAATAAAATAGGAAACATTCACCAACTTAAGTAAATATAGCCAAAATGATCATGATCCAATATATACAGTCCCAAAATAAAAAGTCTACTATGTGCGTGCCAGGAACTAGTGTCACAAGTTAACAGGAAAACTAGTAGAATATACAAAAGGTGATACAAGTCGTACTGCTGTCTGAGAGAAATAGACAGAAATAAACAAAAGATAACTCCATAGCACTGCTGAGAAATGCCAAGGGAGGCAACTCACCATGGAGTCAGGTCCAGAATGTGTCAAGCTCCGGTCGGATAACCAGAAACACCAGCCTTAGAACCTGTACAATTAAGTACAGAAGTGCAGCATGAGTACATAAATATATATGTACCCAGTGAGTATCCCGCCTAACCTCGAAGAGGTAGTTAATAAAGGTCGACATGACAATCACTAAGATCCAACAGTATAATTTAACAGAATGTAATGGAAACAATAGGCATGTAAAGACAGTGAAGCAACAAGTATATATGTAAGATGCTAAAATGCAGGAAGCATACTGGGAATAAATAAAACAATTACCACTTCACTTTTCCCCAAATATCTGCCATATAAATATCCATGAAATTTAGCAACAAATAAATCATACGCATGTAGGGTAAGGACAACTGACCGGAGTCATAAGATAGTCATGCCCACGCACTTCCGAGGATCGAACGACCCGTACCAAAAGAGCATCTCTCAACCTCTCTATGCACTGTCGAGGATCTAACGGCCCATAACCAAAGTGCATCTCTCAATCTACCATGGCGTACGTCCCGTTCCCATAAGAGTGGAGCAAAATAACACTCCGCTCACGGAATGTAAATTGTGAAACGGTCACATGTACACACATTATTCCTTTTTAAAAGAGAATACTTTTCAATGAACAATTTCTTAAAAGTTTTTCTCAAATTTCATAACTTCGGGGACATAAGAAACATGGAACATTAATTCATTAAGCACATAGTTCATATCAAGTAAAACACAAGGCATGATGTGGGCCTAACTACTCGGACATAATAGTAATAGTTACTACGTACGGACTCTTGTCACTTTTTACGTACGTAGCCCCCACAACGTGTCACATATAGCATTTAAGTTGCTTAGGAGGACAATTACACCTTACAAGGTTAGAAAGGAGACTCACCTCGTGTCGAATATACCCCTCGAACCAAGGATGCGCCCGAACTCCGAACTCTACACCTAAGGACTCGCAACTAGCCAAATATGGTACAATGATATCAATGTATGCTCAAAGTAGGGTAATTATCCTATTTATTCAATAATTCAACATTCTTGAAGAATTCCCAAAATCCAACCCCAGGCCCGCACGTTCAATTTCCGAAAATTCTCGAAGGAGTCGCTCACCCGAAGCATAAGGATCGTTAATATATGATTTCTACTTGAATTTATAGCAAATAATGGTAATTCACCAATTTCTCAAGAACCATAAATTACTACCAAATTCTTGATTTTTCAATGATTAGTAGGGAGTTTAACTAGAAATTCATGTTCGAAACTAGTTAGAGTGGAATTTACTTACCTCATTCGTAGTTAGTTCGTGGAACCTCTTTCCCCAAGCTCCCAAGTCTCTAATGGTGGAGGAAAATGAATGAATGGGCTGAAATCCCGAGTTACAAAGAATATATACTGCCTGGCCAACAGGGATTCCGCTCTTGCGGCTCGGAGACCGCACCTGCGGTCTCGTGCCTGCGAGCTGGGGCTCGCACCTGCGGAACTGGACGGGAAGGATTGGGTTTCCACCTGCGGAAGGATGGCCGCATCAGCGCTTCCGCTCCTGCGGACTTTTGTCCACACCTGCAAGAAAGGGGAACCTCACCTGGGGTCGCACCTGCGATGCTTAAGACCGCATGAGCGATCCCTCACCTGCGACTGGGAAACTGCACTTGCGGCCACACCAGAACAGGTGCACCAGCAGCTATTTTAGCTAGTTTTTAGCCCCGTTGGGTGCCCAGGAGGCCCTTGGGCCCACTCAAGCCCTCGTCCAAATATACCAACAAGTCCCAAATCATAATACGGACTCACTCGAGCCTTCGGAACACCCAAAACAATGCTAAAACTCAAAATCACACCTCAAAACCCCCATGAACCAAACTTAGGAACTTTAAGTTTTCTAGACTTCGCTAACAACGCGCCGAACCGACCTATACTACTCGGAATGACACCAAATTTTGCTGGCAAGTCATAAATGACATAACAGAACTATTCCCGGTCTTGAAATTCTGTTCGGACCTCGATAACACAAAAACACGTCCAAAATCACAATAGGAACTTAAGGAACTTCTTATTTCAATATTGGGCGCCGAAATGCTCCGGGTCATCAGAAACCCATCCCGAGCATACGCCCAAGTCCAAAATCATCACACGAAGTTACCAGAACTGATGAAACTCGATTCCGAGGTCGTTTACCCAAAATATTGACCGAAGTCATACCTGGCTTTAAAGGCCAACCTTAAGGAACCAATTGTTCCTGTAGCATTCTAAACACCTCCGAATCCCAGACCACCAGTCCCCGCAAGTTATAAATCATAAAAAACCGCTATGGGAAGTTTCATTTAGGGGAACGGGGTCCGATAATGCAATGGGTCGGGTCGTTACAGTGTCGCAAGTGCGATCCCTGGGCATAATGTTAAGAGACGAGGGTTAGTCATTTTTTACCATTTCTTTTGAGTTAGAAACCTCAGCTTTGGGCAATTTTGGAGGGGTTCTTCATGAGTTTGATTTGGGTAAGTGTTCTTTATCCAAAATTAATTGTATTTCATGATTCCATACTCATTTATATCATTAAATTAGCGAATTGAATGGAAGAAAATGGGAAACTTATAAAATCTTTTAAGATATAAAATGAGGATTTGAAGGGCGATTCGATATTAGAATTTGATCATTTGATATGGTTGGACTCATATCAGAATGGGTGTTTGAATTTTGTAAACTTTATCGGGTTCCGAGGTGCGGGCCCGTGGTTGACTTTTTAGTTTTAATTAAAAGACCAAAGATTATTATTCGAAATTTGTTTCCTATGAGTTTTATTTATGTTATGAAATGATTTTGACTAGATTTGAGTTGTCCGGAGGTTGTTTCCCTCGAGTAGGTCATTTTAGAGTATCGGTCTAGCTTCACCAAGGTAAGTATCTTTTCTAATTTTGTGTGAGGGAATTTTCCCTTAGGATTTGAGTCGTTTGTGCTATTTATGTGATGTGAAAGCCTTGTAAGCAGGGTGACGAGTACTTACTCGACCTTGTATGTGAAAAATCTACCGATCTAGACTCTTAGGCATCTCTTATGTACTTATTTGAAATTTCTAGCACATGTTATATCCTTTATTCGTCATATCTACTATCACATGTCTTACTTGAAGTTGTCGTTACATCACATTCTTTAGTTGTCAAGTTGCTCTTATATGCTTTAGTTGGAGTTGTTACCACTTTTACGAGTTCGTGATTTATTTTATCATTGAGTTGCTATTTCACGGAGATACTTTCACTACTGAGTTTATTCTTAAATAATTAATTGGAATTGAAGTTATCGAAAGGCATTAATCTAGTTTACCCAAATTTGTGTTTAAATGAGGGGTTGTTCCTTGCTGAGTTAGTTTTCCGGTCATGTTGCTGTTATTGAGATTATTGGAAAAGTTGTGGCCTACGAGCACTTGTGATATGAGTTGATTATGTGGTGTTGTTGTGATGATAGTACACGTGAATCGTTTTGTGATTGGGTTGTTGATATGTGGATCATAAGGGTGGCATTTCACTATTGTTATCATACGGAGCATAAGAGTGGCATCTCAATGTTGTTGAATGTACGGAACGATACGGGTGGCTATTGTGTTATTGTCTGGGCAGAGTGATAAGGGTGGATATTACATGGAGTGACACGGGTTGCTATTATACAGAGTGATACGGGTGGCTATAGGAGAGATAAGTGTGGATAATACTATTGTCAGGGCGGAGTGATACGGGTGGCTCCCGGAGAGATTAGGGTTGCAAATGTCAGGGATGATTTGTGATGGTTTGGAGACCTTGTGTTGGCGAATTTCGTGTGATAGTGTGACTTTCATTGTGTTTGTTATAACCTTTGCATGACTTGTCTTGTTGTTTCGATGAGCTACTCGTGCCCTTGTTACTACTTATTGATTTCGGAAGCAACAATACACTTGCACAAGCACGCACAATAACATAACAATTGTATTAGCTCACGAGTACGAAACTTGACATTTATTGATCATTCCCATGTATTTTGATATTATCTATTTTCCATGTTGCCATTAAGCATATGATTATGAGAACATATTGTGATGGTGATCCTGTGAATGTCGTGTGGATAGTCATACTAAGCATGTGATTATGACGGGTTGTTTGTGATTGTGAGCATGTGACCATTCTAGGCAGATGGTGATTGTGAGCCTCTAGCATGTCGGGCAGATTGTGACTGTAAGCCTGTAAGTATTGCCAGGTGGATTGTGATTTTGTAATGTGAGTTATCCATGCGGTTGTGATTTTGAGATATGGGCATGAGGTGCAATAAGTATATGATGGTGGGTTGAGACTCGGGATTGTGATTTTTTGTTTTAAATGATGTTTTCCCAGATTCTTACTGCTTTATTGCTTATATGCACAAGTTGACTTTGTTGCCATTTACTGAATTCTGCTTTCCATTATTATCTTTATACTGCTATATTGCATAGGTTATTTTGTCTAGTGAGTGTCTTGAATGTACCTCGTCAGTACTCTAACAAGGTTAGTCTTGATACTTACTAGGTTCCGACCGTGGTGTACTCATACTATATTTCTGCACATTTTTGTGCAGGGCCTGGTATCGGAGATATCAGACTCTGGCAGAGTTGGCATATTCTTCGCAATGATTCAAGGTGGAGTTGCTTGGTCGTCGCTATCCCTTGGAGTTTTTTCCTTTCTTTGTACTGTCAGCTTGTATTTGAACAATAATGTATTTTAATCTCTTGAGATCTTTCCATGTATTCAGTTAGAGTTCGTGACTCTGTATCACCACTCTTGGGATCACCATGCCCATCATACTTGTCAAACTTAAGGGCCTTGAAGTCGGGTGGCAAACGTACATGGGGGAACATGCATAGATCGTTAAATGAAACACTCTTGTGCCCTCCCAAACCCTATATGTTTCTCATGGTTTGTTCCAAGCTCTTCAATTTTCTAGTCATTTTCTTTTGTTTCGTATTCTTGTCGGGATTTTCGATCTCAACTGGGAACATGTTCTGAGGAGTATGCTTGTATGAATCTAGAACCTTGAAAATCAGTTCTGGAGAGTAATGTTGGGCATCATGAGCATTCAATTGTGGATCATTGTTGAGCTTTTGAGAGAGATCCGGTTGAGGAACGGTGAAAGTAGGGACAATGGGTACAGTACGTGGGTCATTTCTGAGGGGTGCGGTTGGAGGACGTGGAATGGAGGTACTGGGGATAGTGGGAAGGTTAATGCTCGGACTGAATCCAAGTTGGTACAATGGGTTACTTGTTATAGAGATGGGCACTTGATTTGCAACTGACACATTATGAAGATTATTCGAAGGCCCTATGGGTAGTGGGAGTGGTGCCTATCCATTCACCTAAGCTTGGTACATCTCTGCCAATTGTTGTTTCAATACTCTTACTTCTTCAACCAATCTCGTACCTTGTTCGACCAATTGTCCATGGACATCATCATTATTTGTCTCATTCTTACTGTTGTTTTCCATTCTACTTTTTCCTTTTGATCTCGTGTTGTAAGGGTGAGTTGCCTATTTAAACCACAAACCAACCACCTATGTTTAACTTTATTTGTATCGATGACAAACAACAAACGTGTTAGAGTTAGGCATTTTGCAGATATTAATCACACATTCTATGTCATGTACCTAATGCCATTTTTATTTCTAAAATGAGCTTGAAAGGATTCATGCTTCATCCTGGCTTATTGATTTATTTCATAGTGAATTTAACGTTTTATTTTTTATTTTCCTCTTTTTTTTTTCTTTTTTCTAAATTTTTTTTATTTTTAAAAAAAAATTAATTTTGGCCATGATCGCATCCGATGGGGAATGCCTACGTATCATGACGCCGCATGAATCAGACCATTACGTAGTGCAGGGCATCAAGAATAAAGTAAATAAACTAACTCTTATTTTTATACAANGATTCTGGTTATTTATTTTTTGAAGATTTTTCGAAATAAATACTTCTAAACAAGAACGAACATATTTTTGTTTGAACTTTTACTTTAAATTTATGATAGAAAAGAATTCTAGAGAAAAGAGAAATTATTTTTGAATTTTAATTTTTTTTATTTTCGAAAGAACTTCTGAAAACAATGAAAATATTTTTGAATTTTTAAAATTTGGGGGTCTGGACCTGATGAAGGTTGCCTATGTATCTCACATCTGGTGAGAATCAGACCCGCATAGTCATAAATGTTTCAGGAATAGGATGACACTATTTGAAAAATTCAAGCTTATTTTGTAATAATTTTTTTGGGGTAAATACTGAGATCCGGCGTGAAGCTATGTTATTCTAGGTTTAAATCCAAGGGAAGGTGTTTTAGACCCGGCTTACTCAAGCGGACAGCTTGAGCCGAGGTGGGGGCAACGTACCGGGAGCACGAAAGTCTACCCGGCCTTGTTATTGACTCAACCTCGTTCTAATTGGTATGACTTCTAACAAAAAAGTGGGTCACGCGCACGTGTGCACCATAAATTTAGAAGAATTGGAAGGGAGGCGTAAGAAGACAGTTTAATACAATTCAAACAATATCAAAGCGGTAAATAAGTGGTAATTAGCACATTAAGCCCAAAAATACAGTATTAACGTCAAATCAGTAAAGTCAAGTATAGATCACATTACAAGCTTGAATTTTGAACCTTGAACAGAGTTTTGGGCTCACTTCCCCACCAGAGTCGCCAGAGCTGTTACACCTCATTTTTTTCAAAGGGGGATAGGGGAGTTTTTCAAATTAAAGTGACATAATCGAAATGAGATTATTTATATAATTTCAGAGTCGTCACTTTGGATAATTTCATGATCTACCAAGTCACCGGTTTATTTTAAATCCTAAATCGAGGAAAATTGATTCCATTTTAAAGTCTGTGAAACCAGAAGATCAGGTAAGGAATTCTGTTAACCCGGGAGAATGTGTTAGGTATTCCCGAGCTTCGTGCTTTTAGCACTGTCGCTTTAATCATACCTGGCTTGAATAAATTATTAATTACTCATTGTAGAACCTATGCGCGTTTTACCTTTTACCGCTTTTAATTGCTTGATTATTCGTAAGTATGAAATTATTTTGAAACGAGTCACGCGTACGTGTACTCATTTTATTTAGTGCACTAAAAATCATGTCATGCATACGTATACATAATTAATAGAACTTAATTAATATTAAAGTTTGGCCAAAGTCACATGAACGTGTACCTTAATTTTATTTTGAAAATTCGGCGCTTAAATCATGTCACGCGTACGTGTACACAATTAATCACGCTTTATTAATAATGAAGAAAGTTTATAGCCAAAGTCGCGCGAACACGTACTTTGAATTATTTTGAAAATATAATTTCATCACACGAACGTGTACGCAATCACGAATATTTGATTTGCTTAGGAGTGTGCTTAAAGCCGCGTTTGAAAATATTTGACGTCCATTTATTTATAAAGGGATGAACTATTGATGGGATCTAACAGAAAAGCTTCCCATTTCGTTAATTGATCCTGACCAAACCGAATCCCATGAGCCCATAATACAATGGCTCTTTTAAATAGTATTAAAATACAATGTCTTGTATCATGCAAATCACAAAATGGCACAAAGCTAATTTATTTCCCTTCCGAAAAATTATTGTATGGGCCTATAAGAAATTAATTTTCACCAAAAAATTATAGTCCAAATGTTTCTCCTACCTAACATGTACCGATTCAACAACCAAGTAAAATTACTAATTCAACCAAGCCAACCTTTTCATTAATTCATTAAACACTCTCACTATTTCAATATACTAAACTAATAACGAGAAGACAAAGACCAAACACATTCATTGCGCTATGGACAAAATTTCTCACAGTAAACATGGAAACACAAGAGACAAACAAGTATAATCTAAAATAACTATTTAGCATGCTAGTCCAGAAAAAACAATGATAGGCATATATCAAAAATGTAGTATGAGATTTATGAACAATATTATATCTCAGCACATAAAACACAAAATAATGCCCGAGTCAATAAGAGGAGGGACCTTTTTCTTATACTGAGTTTGAACTATATTTGTTGGACAACCCGAAACATAAAGAGGAACGAGGCCGCGAACAATCAGCTTGACTGGAGCTCGACTGACGGGAAAGCTCAACTCAAACGACCTCTTGAAATCGAACTCCAACCAGGTTTCAACAGTGATGGAAGATGCTGCTTTTTACTGGTTTTGTAGCTGATTTTGGAGGTGGTTTGTGGTGGTTTTTATGGCTGATTTTCAGCAGTAACATAGCTGTTTTAGGGGCTATTTTGGGGTCGTTTATGGACTGCTTTCAGGCTGCTTTTCCAGCTGCCTTTTAGGATGGAAAGAGTGCTTTGTTTTGCTAGCTTTTGGCGCGATTTTGCCGTGCTTTCTTAGGCTGATTTTGCAGCAGGTTTTTCATTAGATTCTGTCGTATTTTTGGGCTGCTTTGGGAGGGAGAACTACTGCATTTTTGCAGCAACTTTAGAGCTGAAATGGAGGTGGATTTTTTTTTTGGTACTTTTTTTGTGTGTGTATTTATAGATGTATGGATTAATGGTGAGATAATCGGGGGAAGTGTAAAGTGATGGATGGGTATGAGGAAGAGTGGAAGTGAGTGACGTGAAGAGTGGGGAATTAGGCTAAAAAGGTGGGGATAATGGGATTAGCAAAGTGAAACGATTATATATATAAAAAAAATCAGATTTTAAAAAAAAAACTTTATCTATTGAAGTTCTTTTTTTTAAAGATAAATTAAATTATAAAGATAGAAGGTTAACCAAATTTTCTTATACTATATTAAAATTAAATATTTACATATACTTTAAATGGTACTAAAAAAGATTCTATATCTTACTTATTAAAGATCTAATTACTTATATTTGTGATTTTTCTATTTATTTTAAATAAAAATAAAATTTGTACTTTAAGAATATGAGTATTTATTTATTTTTCAAATAAAATCTACTAAGAGTAAGATAAAAGTTTAAACCATCAAGATTAGACCTAAAAGTTATATTTACACTAAAATAGTATAAAATTTGAGTGTGGTAAAAAATTAGTTGTTCACAGCATGCCCCTCTTTGCTTGGAAACATGAAGAGTTTTCAGGCAAAAAAAATGAACAAGGTGTCTGATTTTTGCCCTCACTATTATTTAACAAGGAAAAGAAGAGGTTGCGACGAAGCCTTGGTTTTAGGCAGCCTACATATCCCGGGTTGTAGGGGAATCAGGTCACATGTAGTTCAAGTGGAAGAAGGATAATGGAGTATACATAGATGGAGAGTCGAGCGAAGTTCCGATCCGCGGTTCCTACTATTACATCAAAATGAAAAGAAAACTACATACTCTTGAAATCTAAGAGTTACAAAATCCCTATCTAAATGACATCTGGAATCTTGTCTTGATTCTTAACCTGCTTCCCCCATTGACTTTAGACTGAAACTTGATGCTCTCGATGTAACAGACTATGAAATATTCTCACAAGCCTGCTTCTTGATTAGGTGATAAGAAGATGGATCTTGAAATTCTATGTCTCTGCATGCATTATGTCAAAGCTGGTTCGGGTGGTATTGTGATCAAATGCTCCGCTTTCTCTAGCGAGAGCTCGATCTCATTTTTGTACATCCAATTCGTACTTTGCAGAAAAACCTGCAAGCCATCAAAAACAAACAAAACGAACAAAAATTTTCTACCCCAGTTTACACTCGAAAATTTTGTGAGTTATTAAAAATACAATAAACTATCTTTGCTATTGCAAAATGAAGAATTAAAATAGAAATTGGCTCCTTTTTTTTTGCTTTTTGATAATAGGGGATGTCGTACCCTATGATAACATGATATAAGGCAACCCGGGGATGTAGTACCCTTTGTTGGCAATAAGATGAGGCTCGTAGCACTCTAAGATGCAACTAGGGAATTTCATACCCTATGTTGGCAAAAGTAATGCAACCAGGGGATGCAGTATCCTGTATTGCAATAAGATGAGGCTCGTGTCACTCTCAAATGCTACTAAATAATGTCGTACCCTATGTTAGCAATGATAAATACAGCCAAGGGATGTAGTACCTTATGTTGGTAATAAGGTGAGGCTCATGGTTCACTGAAATGCTACTAGGGAATGTCGTACCCTATGTTAGCAATGATAAATACAACCAAGGGATGTAGTACCCTGTGTTGGCAATAAAATAAGGCTTGCAGCGTTGTGAGATGCTACTAGGGAATGTCGTACCCTATGTTGGCAATAAAATGAGGCTCGTGGCGCTCTAAGATGCTACTAGGGAATGTCGTATCCTATGTTGGCAATAAGATGAGTCTCTTAGCTCTGTGAGATGCTACTAGGGAATGGTACCCTATGAGCCTAATGTAACGCGATCGGGGAATGTAGTACCCTGTGTTGGCAACGAGGTGAGGCTCTTGGATCTCTAGGATTCTACTAGGGAATGTCGTACCCTATGTAGGAAGAAAACAATGCGACCAGGGGATGTGGTACCTTGTGTTGTAGATAGGGTATTGATTCCCTATAATGAAACTAAGAATAACATTTTTACATGTATATTGGAAGAAACCTAAGGATTTGAGAAACTTTACTTGGTGGTGTTCGTCTTTTCATGAACCGTTTCCTAAAATTGTTTTGTTCCTGTTATGAACAAAGAAAAATTTGTTAGTTTTAAAAATGGTTGTCAGTTTGTGGCCTTGATTTCTTGGGTGACTTGACCTTGCGTCCATTACACCTGTTAGAAAAACTGGCTTTGTCGATGGTCGTACAAATTGCTGGGAGATTCTGTCTTTACTTTCTGAAATTCTTCTTTCTCAACATTAACACTTGACTATTTTGCGCCTATCACCATGTGTGTTTATGGTGCAATCAACCTTGCTCCCAAAATAACTTTTAACTGAGTAACTTTTGTTGCTTCTTGAAACATTGTTCAGTCCTTCAAGCCTTTTGTTCGGCAGGGAAAATCAAAGATGGCTTTATGCCTTTGCCCATATTGTTTATACCCAAAAATTTTCTTCATATAACGGGGAAACTGTAATTAATTTTGCGACCTTTTCTTTGCTTTTCTTTGACAAAATTAGACTGAAAGGGACTCAAAAAAGTAATGCGAAAGAAAACAAAAAGGTGAAAGAATAGGTATTACAACTTAATCAAAAAGCGTCCCTTTCAGGCGGGAAATAAGAAAGGACTTATCTGGAGGAATATGCTGACTTCAATGAACATGACATGCACTTTGGACAGGATGCCTGATCCGTCTGAACCGTCTAATTCTCAAAATCCGTTGTAAACTTCACTTTGAACTGAGTTCTTTGTCTTAACCATGCTTGTGCTGGGATATATGAAGGCCTAAATCGATCAACGATGCCCTTTGTGGGTTTTCACCAATTGATCTCTCTCATTTTCCTTTCTCTCAACTCATTATATCCTTATAGTGCCCGTGAGGGTTTTCACCAATAAAACTCTCTCATTTTAATTTTCTCTCTTTACAATGTCCAAGGCATCGCCCGTAGTATACTGACTTAGCATTCTCGAAATTTGATCAGAAGGTCTTAACAGGGAAAGGTAAAAAGAACTATTCAACTGAATTACAACTTTTGGAACCATTTTTGATGGAAAAATCGCCGAAAAATAAAATAAAATCATGCCCCAGTTTCTTTGAATACTGGGAAATGTGGATTTTTATTTTTGTGTGACCGAACCCCAGAGTGAGGCTGCCTACGTATCATTTCAGAATCAGGTCGGACGTAGTTCAATTAACATGAACTTGTTTTGATGATTTTTTTATTATTTTTCTTTAAAAAAAAAATTCTTTTGAGTTTTTTTTAATTAAGTACATTGGTTCGAAAAGAGGGGAAAACAAAGAAATATACACAAGCTTCAAAAGGCTAACTAGGGTTGACCAGTGTTTGGCTAGCGAGAATGATAGCCTTTCAACATCCCAACCTGAGAATGCTAAGTATAAAAATGCCCACACAGAGGCATGTCAAACATAGTGTCTCTTGACTGCATCTGCATTGACGGATATATCTGTCACCTTACTTTCTATATGTTCCAAGTGTAGTGCTACTTTTGACAATAGTTTTTTGACGAGATAAGGACCTTGCCAATTCGGGGCAAACTTTCCTTTTGCTTCTTCCTGGTGCGGAAAGATACTTTTCAAAACAATTTGTCCTACCTCAAATTTTCTTGGGCACACATTCTTATTGTAAGCGCGTGCCATTCTTTGTTGGTAAACTGACCAAAACAAACTGCCGCCAAACGCTTTTCATCAATTAAACTCAACTGTTCTAATCGGGACTTGACCCAGTCAATGTCCTCGATCCCTGCTTCAACAATGATTCGGATAGAGGGAATCTCAACTTAAGCAGGTATAATCGCTTCAATGCCATAAACCAACAAGTAGGCCATTGCGCCAACTAATGTACAGATAGTTGTCCGGTATCCTAAAAGAGAAAATGGTAATTTCTCGTGCCACTGTCTAGACCCTTGGACCTTCTTCCTAAGAATCTTCTTGATGTTCTTATTCGTAGCTTCAACAGATCCATTAGCTTTGGGCCGGTAAGGAGTAGAGTTGCAATGCTCAATTTTAAATTGTTCACATACCTCCTTCATCAGATGACTATTCAAATTAGCAGCATTATCCGTGATAATGGTTTCTTGAATACCAAAACGACAGATGATGTTGGAGTAAACAAAGTCTACTACGGCTTTCTTGGTGACTGCCTTCAATGTAATAGCTTCCACCCATTTGGTGAAGTAATCAATGCAACCAAGATGAATTTGTGCCCATTTGAAGCTTTTGGCTCGATTGGGCCAATGACGTCCATTCCCCAAGCAACAAAAGGCCAAGGATCCGACATAGGATATAACTCTGAAGGAGTCAAGTGAATCAAATCACTGTGAATCTGACACTGGTGTCACTTGCGAACAAAACAAAAGCAATCTCGTTCCATAATAAGCCAATAATATCCTCCCCGAAGGATTTTCTTTGCTAGAACATATCCATTCATGTGCGGACCACAAACTCATGAATGCACCTCATTCATAATCATTTTAGCTTCTTTGGAATCCACCCACACATCTCAACAAATTCAAATCCAGATTTCTTTTGTATAGGATCTCCCCACTCAAAACAAAACCATTAGAGAGTCGTCTATTAGTTCTCTTTTGATCCCTATTAGCATGTTCCGGACATTCTCTTGTTTCTAGATACTTTTTAACATCACGGTACCATGGTTCACCATCTGGTTCTGCTTCAATTGTATTGCAATAACCATGTTGATTCCGAATTTGAATCTCTAATGGGTCAATGTGAGTATTACCAGGATATGGAAGCACTGAGGCCAGGGTGGCCAAGGCATCAGCTAATTCATTGTGAAACTTGGGAATGTACCTGAACTCGATGGACTTCAACCTTTTTCTAAGATCTCCCACACATCGTCTATATGGAATGAGCTTGATGTCTCTGTATTGGTAAAAAAGAGTTTCACACGTAAGCCAGCTTTTGACAACTCAGCTAGTCACGTGGACACGGGAAAACATGATAGCTGGAAATAACTCTTTGAAGAGGTACGGTACATAGAGACACGGTTTAGTAAACCTACAAACTTATCATCCAGGGGAAGTCCAATTTGATCAAAATGGGAGGGAGGCACGGTCAGAATGAATCTAGACAAAGCTACGGGCAGATTCACGAACCCACAATTGATTACTCGAACGTTATGTAACTGAACCCCTATTTACCGTTATCCTTTGTAACGCCTCATTAATGTCATAATTATTCATTAATGAGTAACCGTAGCAGAAGTCGTACGTTATAAGAATCTCCTATATAAGGGAGGGGAATACAGCTTGTAAAGGCATCTGATTCTCGAAATACAATCAACTTCGATCTTTTATTTCTGTAATATTGTCTACTATTCATTTTTCCATTATCTTGATTACCAGTAACCCGTATTCATCTTAAAAATAAGCTTTAGTCAAAGGGTAATTCTTTGGTTAAACAAATTGGTTCCGTTACCGGAAATATGATAATCTTTGTTTACTTTCCAAGTAATATCCTTTGAATTATGTCAAACCCCAACGACAATAGCCAGCAAAGAAGTAGAACCCCAATTCCATCACCTTCAGGAACCCCACATGGTTTAAGGGAACAGTCCCTAGAAAGATCCAATATCAACCATGGTAATAATGATCAAACTGTGGAACAAGATCATGTAAAGCAAATGATTGCAGAGTATGTGAGCCAAGTTTTCCAGGAATTTGCGAGAAGATTACCAGCAGCGTTGCCTACACTGCCAACGCCACCCCCCAATAAAACTATCACCATGGAAAATCCTCAATCTGGGTTGGCAAACTCAGGAAGAGAAGATACTCCTAATGAATCTCTCGAAATGAGACCAGGTATATCTAATAACTCAAAATTACAAAATTTACTGTTAACCATGCAGAAACAGATGAGGTAGCAGAACGATCGCATCGAACAAATTCCTGGTGTACCACATGTTATCAAAGGCATCGATGTTGATAGATATTCTCAACAACCGTGGAAGCCTAGTGCAGCACCTTTGCCTATGCCTAAGAAGTTTAAAATGCCTGACGTTCCCAAATATGATGGAACAACTGACCCACGCGACCATGTGACTGCTTTCACAACTGGGATAAAAGGCAACGACTTAATGAAACAAGAGATTGAATCAGTCCTTGTCAAAAAATTTGGGGAAACACTTACCAAATGGGCTCTAACCTGGTATTATCTTCTCCCTGAAAATTCTATTGACTCTTTTGCTGAGCTTGCAGATTCATTTATAAAAGCACACTCTGGTGCACAAAAAGTTGAGAAGAGAATGGAAGACATATTCAAAATAAAACAAGGAGACACAGAACTACTCCGTGAGTTTGTAGACAGGTTTCAACGAGAAAGAATGCAGTTACCCAGGGTGCCTGATAATTGGGAAGACATGGAATTTGCAAGCAATTTGAATGACAAAAGCTCAGAATCCACCAGGCGACTTAAGGAGAATCTAAGAGAATTCCCCGCCACAACATGGAACGATGTATATAACAGGTNATCATTCCAGATCCAGACGACCTGAATCAGATAGAAGATCAGGTAAAAATAGGTACGATCCTTGCTTAGGACCCTCGGGACGCGATATCCACCCCAAGTTCGAAAAAACTAGGTCGGACTATAGACTATAAGGAAGAGATGTAATCTCATCCTCGTCTAGATCTGGAAAAGATCAAGATGAACGACCTAGAGGTAGTACTCAAATTGGGGATCATACCTTTAACGTAAGTACTACTGAACTTGTCTCAATATAGAAGAACATGGGAGACAAGGTCAAATGGCCCAAAGAAATGCGGTCAAATCCAAGTAGAAGAAACCAAGATCACCGGTATGAATTTCACAACGATCATGGGCATAAAACTGCGGATTGCAGATTTTTACATGGAGATGTAGAAAATTTGTTAAAACAAGGCTATTTAACAGAATTGTTTAGTGATAAAGGTAAACAGGCATACATGAGGAACAGGCAGGATCCCCCAAAGCCTCCATCTCCAAAACGAACCGTTAACGTAATACACGGTGGTGAAGAAGTAAATGGAGTGATTTGCAAAACAACCACAAAGTTCACAATTACACACGGGAAACGTGCTCGTGGAGANCGGGTTTGATAACTCTACGGTTATAACAAAAGGAGAAATTGAGCTTAACACCTATGCTGAGGGGGTGATCAAAAGAGCTTGGTTCCAAGTAATCGATACACATATGGCTTATAACGTGATCATTGGAAGGCTATGGATCCATGACATGAAAGTTATACCCTCCACGTAGCATCAGGTAATTAAATTTTCCTCTGAATGGGGGATTCAACGAATCAAAGGAGATCAGCAGACCACAAAAACTATAAATTTTGTGGTACACTACAACAAGAAAATAGAAGTGGAAGAATTACGAGATAAGGAAATCTCCCAAACAGGTAAAACCGCCCAAACAGACATGGAAAAAATTACTGCCCAAATAGGTACGGAAGATATTATTGCTGAAATAGGCATGAAAGAAAATACTTACGAACAGAAGAGTAAAGTTACCATGGAAGTTGTACTGTACCACACAGATGCGGATTCCAGACTAGACGTCATTCATGAACTAGAGGAAGATGAGCACATCAAAACAACTACGGAGGAGCTCGAAGCTGTTCTGTTATCTAAACAAAAACCTGAGCAAAAAATGTATATAGGCACGAGGCTAAGCCCCACTCGAAGAGGTAAGTTAATTGATTATTTAAAGGCTAACGCAGACTATTTTGTGTGGTCCCACTCAGATATGACAGGCATCCCACCAGAAGTGATGACTCATAAACTAAATGAAGATTTATCCTTCGTACCTGTTAAGNTAATGGCAAGTGGATAGTATGCGTAGATTATACTGATTTAAATAAAGCATGCCCCAAGGATTCATTCTCATTGCCTCATATAGATCAAATGATTGATGCTACCGCAGGTCATTAACTATTAAGCTTTCTAGATGCATATTCTGGTTATAATCATATTAAAATAGATCCTTTAGACGAGGAAAAAACCTCATTTATCATGAATAGGGGAACTTATTGTTATAAAGTCATGCCTTTTGGCCTAAAAACGCTGGAGCCACCTATCAAAGGCTAGTGACCAAGATGTTCCAAGAACATCTAGGAAAAACTATGGAGGTGTACATTGATGACATGTTAGTAAAATCAACACAAGCACAAGACCATTTCCAGCACCTTTCTACTGCTTTTGTTATTTTAAGCAGGTATAATATGAAGTTGAATCCAGAGAAATGTGCTTTTGGAGTGCAATCAGGCAAATTTTTGGGTTTCCTTATATCAAACAGAGGAATAGAGGTAAATCCCGCTCAAATTAAAGCCATGGAGGAAATACCCGATGTTTTAACAAATTAAAAGGAGGTTCAAAGATTGACAATAAGAATAGCAGCTTTGGGGAGGTTTATTTCTAGATCTTCCAAAAAAAGTTTTAAATTCTTCTTAGTTCTCAAAAAACAGAATCAGTTCGAATGGACTGAAGTATGTCAGCAAGCACTCAAGACCCTGAAGATTTATCTATCAAAAATCACTGCTTTCAAATCCAAAAGAAGGGGAAAGATTGTACATCTACCTGGCTGTCTCAGAAATTGTTGTAAGTGCAGTATTGGTAAGAGAAGAAAAAGGTAAACAATCACCTATTTATGATGTAAGTAAAAATTTGCTAGATGTTGAGACTAGATATCCACATCTGGAAAAGTTAGCTTTAGCTTTAATAATGGCATCTAAAAAATTACGACCCTATTTTCAATGCCACCCAATCACTGTTGTGACTTCATATCCTTTAAGAAATATTCTTCATATACAAGAATTATTAGGAAGATTAGCTAAGTGGGCCATAGAACTAAGTGATCATGAGATAATTTATCAGCCTAGGACTAAAATTAAGTCTTAAATACTAGCTGATTTTGTTGCTGACTTTAGTAATGGCATTGTATTTGAAGTAGAAAAAGAGTTACAACTCTTTAACAATGTTAATCCAAGCTTGTGGACCTTGTTCACTGATGGTTCTTCAAATGTAAAAGGTGCTGGCTAAGGCATAGTCTTAATATCACCCACGGGTGAAAAGACACAACAAGCTATAAAGTGGTATCCTATCACTAACAATGAAGCATGGTACGAAGTTGTTATTGCAGGGCTTGAACTTGCACGGGAGCTCTCAATCGAGCAAATTGTGATCAACAACGACTCCCAACTGGTAGTAAATCAAATACAAGGGACTTACATCGCTCGAGAAACTAGAATGCAACCGTATCTTGAAAAAGCACGAGAGCTCGTGAGACAATTCAAAACATGGAAGGTAGTGCAAATACCTAGAGAGGAAAATGCGGAGGCAAATGCATTAGCTAAACTCGCAACAGTCACGGAAGTAACGAACAAAGACAATACAATTGTCGTTCAACTATTTCATTCAATAATAGACCAGGACAGGAATGAGGTAACTTTCAACAACCTAACCTGGGACTGGAGAAACGAAATTCTTAATTTTTTTGCAGAATGGCACCGTACCTGAAGACAAGAAAGAGGCTCAAGCACTACGCCGCAAAGCTGCACGGTACATCCTTATTCGCAACTTACTTTATCGCAAGATGTTTGAAAGACCCCTAGCTAAATTCCTTGGGCCTAACCCAAACGGAATTTGTGATGAAAGAAGTCCTCGAAGGACTTTGTGGAAATCCCTCAAGGGCAAGATCCTTAGTGAAAACACTAATCAGAGCCGGATACTATTGGCCTAAGATGGAAGAAGAAGCCGAGAATTTCGTATCCAAATGTGACAGATGCCAAAGGTTCGCCAATAACATGCATTGACCAACGGAATTATTACATCCAATTATATCCCCATGGCCTTCCATGAAATGGGGGATGGATATAGTAGGACCTTTACCCACAACTAAAGGATAGGTACGATTTTTACTCGTACTAACCGACTATTTTACAAAATAGGTAGAGGCAGAGGCGTTCAAACAAGTGCGAGAAAAGGAAATTAAAAGGTTCTTATGGAGAAACATAATATGCCGCTTTGGAATACCAAAGGAAAGCGTGTGTGATAATGGCCCACAATTCATAGGCTCACAAATCAAGGAATTCTTCAAAAGTTGGCAAATCAAGCAGATCACTTCAACGTTGTACCACCCCGTGGCTAACGGTCAAGATGAATCAACGAATAAGTTCATCATCAACAATCTAAAGAAGCAGCTAAATAAAGCCAAAGGAAACTGGCCTGATGAATTACCAGCGGTACTATGGGCATACAGAACAACCTCAAAAATAGCCACGAGAGAAACTCCGTTCGCACTTGTTTATGGCTCAGAAGCCTTAATACCTGTGGAGATTGGCGAACCAAGCATAAGGTTCTCAACAGCCATGGAAGGTGAAAACGACGACGAACTAAGGATCAACCTAGACCTACTCGAACCACGGAGAGAAGCATCATTGATACGAATGGCAGCTCAAAAACAAATCATAAAGCGTTATTACAATCGTAAAGCTCATCTCGGGTACTTTAAAATTGTACACTTCGTCCTCAAAAAGTCTTTCAATCAACAAAAGAAGCAAGTGCAGGAAAGCTAAATCCAAACTGGGAAGGACCTTACAAAATCCGAGGGATAGCTGGAAAAGGTGCCTATGAGTTGGAAGCTATGGACGGCAGAGTTCTACCAACAAGCTGGAACGCCATCCATCTAAAGAAGTATTACTTCTAAAAAGAAAAGAA
>ML320157.1:50025-94190 GCA_005239505.1 Nicotiana paniculata
TAGACCTGCAAAGACGCGAGGAAATAACACAATTCCTGGTCTAGGGTTACACTTTTTGATGGACGTTTTTAAAGGGCTTAAGCAGTCATCATCTAAAAAACTATATACCTTCGAGTCCGGAATGTTTTTCCTTTTCATGTAAAGGACCACAAAGAAAGTAATAATCAAGTGCTCGAGATTTCATTCTTCAAAGCTCAAACACTTGGGGGACTACAGTATGGAAGGCTAAGACGAAGCAAAGAAGACTATCAGAAAGTCAAAAGCTCTTGCCTAGAGACCCATCTACCCAATGAAGACAAGTGACACGAGCAGAATCAAAAGAAATAAAAAAAGCCATCCAAATACAAAGCCTAATGCAAAAACCAAAAACCTTTAAACATATTAAGGTTGAAAGGCAAAATGTCAGTCACGAGAAAGAAATGTACATCTTTATACTTATTCAAAAAACTGTTCTCGAATAAAACAGTTATGGATGAAATATCTAAACCCTTGTATTTGTTCAAGAAACTGTTATCAAATAAAAACAGTTACGAATAAGAAAACATTTCCCTCATACTTATTAGAAAACTGTTACTAATCAGCTACGGTTAAAAACCCCAATCTTTATAAAAACTGTTACTAGTGAAAAACAGTTATTTCCTTGTATTAATATCGAAAAACTGTTACCTATGAAAATCAGTTACGAAATACAAGAGTATACTAAATCTGTTAAACAAAAATAGTTTCAAGCGTGAGTTTTAGACGATAACCAAACAGATGTAAAATGTCATGGAAATTCAAACAAAAAACTTTCCTTGAAAACATTCTTAAACATGTGTAAAATTCCTATCACTCTATTGCATTATCATGAAGTTGAGACGTCTTCTTCATGTCGATTATAAAGGGCCCTCTTCCATAAACTATGCCTATTACAAAAAGGCACACATTCAATATGACATCGTACCTATTATAATAAAAGTACGAGTAGTATAAAGCATTCCACATGCAAAACTCGAAGGTAAAACTAAAACCTCGAAAAATAAAGCATGCAAAAGACTTAAAGAGTGAAACAAAAACTCAACAAAAGTCGAACTGGTATTTATAAAAAATGGTTAAAACTAAGTATTAACTTATACTTAGCTGTATAAGATTTTTATATTTACATTGTGGTGCCCCTAAGTTGTCATTTGGGGACTTAAAGGAAATCCAAATTTACCCCCGATGGGACTGGGGGTAACCACCAATTGATACAAAGAAAAAGAAAAAAAAAGGGTAAACCAACTAGATCTTTTCAAAGAGAGGGGTTGACTTTAGAGGCGGAAGGAACGGGAGTAATTGAGGATGAAGAGGCACGAGCGGCTGGAATCTCACCATCAGGTGAAGAGAGGTTATGACCCTGTTGAGCCTTCTCCATGGCTTCCTTAGTTTTGNCAAAACCCTCTTGACTCATCTCCATCAATGTGTCAAGGCGAGAATTCATATACGCCCAGCTCACATCGACAGCAGCCAACTCTTCCAAATCTTCATAATCTTGTGCCCACACTTGAAGTTCAGGTCTCAGCCCGTCCTTCTCCGCCTCCGCAGCTTCATGAGTGGCCCTTAATGTAACAATCAACTCCTCTAAAGCTTAAGCTTTGTCTAAATCCCTTCAAAGATCTTCTTGTGTGCGAGTGAGTGATTGCACGAGCTCGCCTGAGTATTCTTCCTTCTGCCCCAGCAAGTTCGTTAAGTCTCTAATCTCCTCTGAGGCACGGGACAGCTGCTCCGCAAATGAAGACTCCAGAACACTCTTGTCTTTGTTAGCTTGACTACAAGAATGCCTCTCCACTGCTAGCTCTGCTTCCATAAGTCTCATCTGCCTTTTCAAGGTACTCCTCTCCTCTTATAAAGTGTCCATGCCAATCCTTAAGCTGTTATATTGTGCTTTCCAATTATCAACTTCTGCCTACAACTCTCTTGTCTCTTGGTCTTTGTTTGAAATCCTCTTCATAATCTCCATGACTATGAGGTTAATCTATAAGAAGTAAACCAGTTAGATATGGTAAATTTCATATACGAGAGTGAAAGAGGATAACTTACACCATACCTTCAAAGAAGAATGCACGACCTCATTTTCCTATGTAAGAGCACTGTGGCTAGCTAGCTTTGCTTTCTCAGCGGGACCTATTAAAGGCTTGATCCATACTTCAGGCTCACCCGTCTTCTTGAAAAGGTTTTCCTCAGCTGGAACCTCTATTACCACCTGTCGCATCTCTTTGCTGGAAGACCCTACTTCCCTAACGGAAAGCATGGAAGCAAGCAGAGATGGAACAGCAACAGGCATGGAAGGTTGAGGATCTGCAGAAGCCATGGGCAAAGGAGCAGGCACGGAAAGTTTAAGAGTTGAAGAAGTTACAGGCAGAGCAGCAGCAAAAGTTGAGATAGCCAAAGGAATAGAAAAAACTTCTTCTCTCAAAGAAGCAGGAAAGACATCAGACAAAGAGATGTCATCAGGAGCGAGATCAATACCACCATGAATAGGGGAATGTGGAACATCATCAAAGACAGGGGGCTCTTCTTCGAGGAAGATGAACTAACGATAATTCCTAAGCTTGAGCCAAGGACATCTTCGGGATAGAGGAAGCATACACCCCCACGAGCAGAGAGTCCTATTAAACAGGAAAAAAGTTAAATGACAGAAGGAAAAAAGACTCTCGAGTAAGCAAAGAAGCAAGAACAAAAGCTTCACTTACTGTGGGTCTTTACTTGCCAATTGTACCTCCCAGCGAGGTACTTCCAAGATCTTTCTTCAGAAGGAGCAACAAATAATAGTTTTTCTACCCAATCACGAATACCGAAGACATTCTCGATAGTTCATGATTTCTGAAAGGAGAAAAATAAACAGACGCGGTGTTAAATAAAACATCTCAAGTCAAAACAAGAAAAAGTAAATGTGAGGTAAAGCATACTCACGTGCGCAATTCCACTTCTCAGGAAAGGGAAGATTTTCTTCACCCACTAAACCAGCAGTGGGTACAGCAACATAACGAAGGTACCAACCCCTATCCTTATCGTCTCCAAGGGTTACTAACACTCTTTTGCTCCTAGCAGTCAGAGTAAAGCCCCATTTGTTATGTTGCTGGTACGAGAGTAGAGGTGAATAAGATGGTTGAAGGTAAAAGGAACCGAGGCTAAAAAAGCCAAACTCCTAAGGCATGCGACAACTCGCCACACAAGCGGGCCAATTTGTCCTAAGCATATATTTAAAAAATGGCAAAACTCAATTATAACTGGGTCAATGGGAGGTCTAAACTCTAAAGTGAAGGATAAGTATAAACAAGAGAATATCCCATCTTGTAAGACGTTATTCTTTGATTAATATTCGGAATATAGACAGGAAATTTAGATTTCCATGAGCACTCCCTTCGAACAAGGGAAATTTGACCCTCAGTTATAAGGGTTGGGTACCTTTCTACACTATCAAGAGAAGAAGACTTATCTACAAGAACTTGACTATCCCTGGCAAAACAAACTCAGCAGGGACAATTTCATCGACTCCAGGTTCACGAAGGTGTTCGCCTCTACCTCTAGACGAGGACCGAGAAACCCTAAATCTCGGAATAACTGGAGATCTACTGGAAGAAGAAGGAACTATTTGAGAAGAAGAAGAGCCCCTCGAAGGAGCGGATCCTAGACTTCTAAGTCTACCACCCCTCCGACTCATAGTCGGAGCATAAGATGGAACTAAGCTTTCAATGTCTATTACATTTTGAGGTTGGTTAGAAGAAGACATGTTTACAAAGGCATAGAAGAAAGGTTTTTACAGAAAGCAGAAGTAGAAAAGTGTTTCGTGGAACCAAAGAAAAGAAAACATGTATTTATACTTGAAGACAACCGTCAAAAATGATGAAAAAGGAAAATAATAATGAAAAGTCATAATTGAAGATGTCAGTTCAGGACTGGCACAGCCGTAAAAAGCCCTAAAAGGTGTTGAGTAAATAAAGAACCAATCCGAAAAGGACACGTGGTATGAGCATTAAATGGAAGTGACAAACGACGCATATGGTACAGAGAAGGATACAATGATTCAAGAAAAAGTAGCGGCAAAATATTCCCGCCATAAATGAATATACACTTACCAAATATTAATTGTTAAATATATGGTAAGTGGGGGGACTATCTATATTGGTAAAAAAGAGTTTCACACGTAAGCCAGCTTTTGACAACTCAGCTAGTCACGTGGACACGGGAAAACACAATAGCTGGAAATAACTCTTTGAAGAGGTACGGTACAAAGAGACACGGTTCAGTAAACCCACAAACTTATCAGCTACGGGAAGTCCAATTTGATCAAAATGGGAGAAAGGCACGGTCAGAATGAATCTAGACAAAGCTACGGGCAGATTCACAAACCCACAATTGATTACTCGAAAGTTATGTAACTGAACCCCTATTTACCGTTATCCTTTGTAATGCCTCATTAATGTCATAATTAGTCATTAATGAGTAATCGTATTAGTAGTCGTACGTTATAAGAATCTCCTATATAAGGGAGGGGAATATAGCTTGTAAAGGCATCTGATTCTCGAAATACAATCAACTTCGATATTTTATTTCTGTAATATTGTCTATTATTCATTTTTCCATTATCTCAATTATCAGTAACCCGTATCAATCTTAAAAATAAGCTTTAGTCAAAGGGTCTAAGTCTTTGGTTAAATAGTCTCGAGTCTCCCAATCACCTTGAGCCTTCCGAATAAGCAAATCTGAATATCCCATCACCAACAGTTCATGCACATTTAGGTTTATTGCCTTGTTCAGACCCAAGATGCACTCTTCATAGTCTGTCATGTTATATGTACAGAAGAAATGAAGTCGCGACGTGGCAGGGTGATGCTGCCAAGTAGGTGATACAAGAATTGCCCCAATCCCTACACCTTTGATGTTGACAGCCCCAACAAAGTATAGTTCCAAATGTTTTTGTCATCTTGGACTACTTCTTCAACTAAATTAACCTCTTCATCTGGGAAGTATGTGTTCAAAGATTCATACTCATCATCAATCGGGTTTTCTGCCAGATGATTAGCCAAAGATTGTTCCTTCATGGCAGTGAGAGTGACACAAACAATATCAAACTCTGTGAGCAAGATTTGCCAATTTTCCAATCTTCCAGTTGGCATCGGCTTCTGAAAGATGTAATTCAGGGGATCCATTCGGGATATAAGGTAAGTTGTATAGGCCAATTTATAATGCCTAAGCTTCTGAGTGACCCAGGTTAAGGCACAACATGTTCTTTCCAAAAGAGTGTATTTGGCCTCATAAGTAGTGAACTTTTTGCTCAAATAATAGATTGCTTGTTCCTTTTTTCATGCGGCGTCATGTTGACCAGAACACAACCAAATGAACTATCCATTACTGACAAATACAAAAATAGAGGCCTACCAAGTTCCAGCAGGACCAAAACAGCGGGATTTGACAAATATTCTTTGATCTTATCAAAAGCTTATTAGCACTTATCTGTCCACTTGATAGCAGCGTTCTTTTGCAACAACTTGAAAATGGGATCACATGTGGTTGTAAGTTGTGCGATGAACTTGCTGATGTAGTACAACCTCCCGAGTAAAATCATGACTTCTGTTTTGTTCTTTGGGGAAGGAAACTCTTGAATGGTCTTTATCTTGGAGGGATCTAATTCAATGCCTCTTCAACTAACTATAAAACCCAAAAGCTTCCCAGAAGGAACTCCAAATACACACTTGGCTGGATTGAGTTTGAGATTGTACCTTCGTAGCCTTTCAAAGAACTTTTTCAAGTCTTGCACATGGTCAGCTTGTATTCTAGACTTAATGATCACTCATCAATGTACACTTCAATCTCTTTGTGCATCATGTTATGGAATATGGTAGTTATGTCCCTCATGTAAGTTGCCCCTGCATTCTTCATACCAAATGGCATGACCTTATAACAATAAGTTCCCCATGGAGTGGTGAAGGCGGTCTGTTCTGCATCTTCTTCACCCGTCAAAATTTGGTGATACCCGGCATAACAATCCACAAAAGATTGGATCTCATGTTTAGCACAATTGTCAACAAGGATATGAATGTTTGGTAAGGAAAAGTTGTCCTTTGGACTTGATTTGTTTAAATCCCTATAGTCAACACAAACTCTGATTTTTCCCATCCTTCTTTGGCACTGGCACAACCTTTGCTAATCGTGTAGTGTATCGGACGACCCTGATCACATTTGTACTTAGTTGCTTCGTGATTTCTTCTTTAATCTTATCCCCCATGTCTGTCTTAAACTTCCTTTGTTTTTGTTGGATTGGTAGAAAATTAATATATGTGGGAAGCTTATGAACCACTAAATCGGAACTCAAACCCAGCATTTCATCATACGACCAAGCAAATACATCTCTGTACTCGAACAAAACTTGAATTATGGCATCTCTTGTCTTTGTTCAGTATGAATGCTTATTTTTGTTCCTCTGATTTCTTTAGGACTTCCCATGTTAATTTCCTCGGGTTCATTTAAGTTAGGCTTAGGATTATTCTCAAATTGATCCAATTCCCTTTTTATTTCCTTAAAAGCCTCATCTTCTTCATACTCAACTTCTTAATTCATTATTTCGAGACTAGACAACTTCTTAAGATCTAAGCATGAATTTCGCATGCATGTCATATTTTTAAGCCAGCATTACCAAACTGAAAAATGATAAGAAATTAACAAAAATTAGGGAAATGAAAAGACAAAATTTTACTATGAAACTAGAACATCATTTCATTGAATTTGAAAGGATAGAAGGATTAACATCAAATAAAAGCAATTAAACTAACATATATGGATTACAACCCTTAAAATAATCCAAATACAAAAAAAAAGCAACAAAATAGACTACCAAGACTCCTTCCTGATGGGAAGAGGAGCTGATTCCCAGTTGTTGAGAGAGGTATCTAGACCAATCAGCTGAACACTTGCACGACTTGGGATCTCAACAACTTGAACCATATTTATCTCATAGAGCATCTCCTTGAGACCCTGGCAAACTTCACCAATGTCATCCGGAGTAGGAGGTTTTAGGACCTCTTCAAATTGTGGCTTGACAAAAGAGTAGGCAATGTGAGGGATTGGTCTGGACAAATTCCAATCTTTCTTTTTGCGGGCATTGGCTCTGTTTATGTCATCTGATGTTGGTTTAAAACCCAAGCAAAAGGTATATTTCTTCCAAAAGGGAGCAATGGGGTTTACAATTCCCTACAGAGAGGATCCTAATCTTTTTCCTGGTTCAGAGCCGTTCCTCAACATCAGTGAAGCTACCATCGTAGATGTGGCTGAAAGACGAGGATGCAGAATTGGTTTTCCTTCTTCCACTTGGTTCACCTCAATCACCTCAAATGCTTGATATATGAGGGACTCACATCCTTCCTTGGCCTCGATACATGGAATGGATGGGTCTTTATAGAGGATGAGTCGTCCTTCCCATGAACAACAATTTCTTGCATGGCATACTCGAATTTGACCATTTGATGTAGGGTGGATGGTACAGCTCTGGCCATATAGATCCATGGCCTTCCCAGAAGAAAATTATAGGAAGTTTTCATATCCAACATTTGAAAGACAATGTTAAAATCGACCAAGCCGATTGTCATGGTGAGTTCGATTTCCCCAATAGTGTCTCTTCTCGAACCATCAATAGCTCTGATGCTGACATTACTAGTTCGAATTATGTTAGTGTCAATGTTCAGCTGTTGTAGAGTAGAAAAAGGACATACATCTACATTTGAGCAATCATGACTCCTTTTACATAGTGCCCTTCACATTTGACCATAAGATGCAAAGCTCTATTGTGTCTAACCCTTTCCTCAGGAAAATCATCATCGCTGAAAGTAATTCTATTTACTTCAAAGAATCTTTCAGCCATTTATTCTAGCTGATTCACCGTTGTCTTTTCTGAGACATATGCCTCGTTCAGAGTTTTGATCAACACACAGCGATGCTCTTCTGATTTTAAAAGCAGAGATAATAAAGATATCTTGGTAGGTATTTTCCTTAGTTGGTCAATGATTGAGTAGTCTTGCATTTTCATCTTTTTAAGGAATTCCTCCGCTTCTTTTCTGCAACGGGTTCTTTCACTGGTAAGTGACTTTCCCTAGCTTGCTTAGTTTTTCTCAATTCCTCCGGTGAATAGCACCTTCCAGAGTGGGTCAAGCCCCCCCCCCCCCATTTTATCTGTTTCTTCAACTATCTTTTTTCCGTTGTATGTCATGACGGTCTTGTTATATTTCAGGGAATAGCTTTTGTGTTTGTCACCGGGAGTTGTGCAACAGGTCGGATCACAACTGGCTCCGTTATATTTCTCAAACTATTACTAGGAATGATCTTTTGAATGCCCCCAGGGATATAAAGTTTTGTCCGACCTAATTGAACCTCAACCTTTTTTGTGCTTCCAAGGACATAGATAATCATTTTTTCAGAACCTGCCAAATTCAAAATAGAACTCGCACCTTTCACAATCAATAGTGCCAATTGCAGCGGGCTTACTATCAGTTTTGGTTCTTGCCCAATGGTTCCAACATCCATCTCTGTCTTGCCAGACTGCTTATAATCCCTATCATCACAAATCATCCCAATAAAATGTGTATTATCATGATTTGGGAGCGGATTGTTTGTGATATTAGGAGTATCCTCATTGTTTGTTACCACAATTGCCTTTGCTTCAATCAAATTTTCNGGATTGTTTGTGATATTAGGAGTATCCTCATTGTTTGTTACCATAATTACCTTTGCTTCAACCAAATTTTCAATGGCATTCTTTAATGTCCAACAAATTTTTGGTATTATGACCTTGGGTGTTAGAGTGATACTCACATCTTGCATTTGAGTCAAAACCTTTTGAATTTGGATTCACATAACGCGGCATGATTGGTTCAATCAACTTCAATTTCATCAACTTTCGAAATAGGCTTGTATACGATTCTCCAATTGGGGTGAACTCTTTATTTGGCTCCTCCTCTCTCACATATCCTTGTCGGGGACGAGGATTATATGATGCCTGAAAATTTGGGCGAAGTTGACGGGNTTTCAATGGCATTCTTTAATGTCCAACAAATTTTTGGTATTATGACCTTGGGTGTTAGAGTGATACTCACATCTTGCATTTGAGTCAAAACCTTTTGAATTTGGATTCACATAACGCGGCATGATTGGTTCAATCAACTTCAATTTCATCAACTTTCGAAATAGGCTTGTATACGATTCTCCAATTGGGGTGAACTCTTTATTTGGCTCATGTTCTCTCATGTATTCTTGTCGGGAACGAGGATTATATGATGGCTGAAAATTCGGCCGGAGTTGACGGGAGCCTTGTGGAATCGGTGCCCGCCATTGTTGGTGATTCAGAGGCCTAGCATAAGCCTGAGCATTAAACGCCCGAGATACGCACGTAAATCGAGGTGAGATAGAAGGAGGTTTTCACGAACTCGGAACATAGAATTAGATAAAAATGTACAGGATGACCTTTTGGGTCATCAGAAGAACGTTCGATTGAAATATTTTTCGATGACTCTAAAATGAGGGAACAAAATGAGGTAATCGAAAAAAAGAGAGAAAAAAAATAAGTACATAAAAATAAGAGCGTCAATAAGCAGCAGCCTTATAAGCCGGAATGATACATGAATCCTTCCAAAAGCATGGTGATAATGTTAGGAACATGGCATATTACGTGTGATTCGTATATATAAAATGCTTAACCCTAACACATTTGTTGTCTCTAATATAGTAAGCTTAAGGTGGTTGGTTTGTGGTGAAACTGGCAACACATCATTACGTCACCAGATCTAAGGGAAAAGTAGCAATGACTAACAATGACAAAATTGAGTTGGTTAGTGACAACCCCCAGGGTCAGCCAGTTGAGTAAGAATCGGAGGAAATAAGAAGATTGAAACAAAAATTGTCTTATGTGTATCAGGCTTGGGTCTCCGGTCAGCCTCCGCCTCAGGGTTCCTCAGAATGAACTTTCATCGTACCCCTGGCTACTCCACCACCGCTCCATGCAACGAGCGATCACATTCTACCGGTCAGGAACACCACCGCTCCAAACTACAGCTTCCATGCCTCCCTTGGTACCTCTAATGAACAGGAACACCCCTGTTGTTGTGTCTGGTGCAACAGTATATACAATCCTGCCACCACCTCCTGTTCTGAGGCCAAACAACGAGCCACCATCTCATACTTATGATAGCCAATACTACTCTCCAAATATGGCTTTCAAGAAGTTTGGAAAATAGAAAGAAGAGAGATGCAGGGTTCATGATGACTTCGGATCTAGGGAAGTTCAAAGAGGGGCATCGCACCCTTATGTGCGGGTTCATCAGGGGCAATCCAGCTACCCTCAACATTATTATCCTCTGCCAATTCCTCAATACTCGGTGGCCCCACTACCGTATACAGTTTTCAATGCTCAATCTTATGCTCGGCCTCCCAATCAGCAAGTACGGGCACCAGCTCCAAGGATCCTCCAGCCTCAGTAGCAAAATTTTTGGGCACCCTACAATGCTCGTCGCAGGAAGAATTATGGTCGAGAGTAGAGGCCGGCGGAAAAATTCTCTCCATTGGCTTAATCGTACTCTAGTCTATTCCAGAAGCTGAAGTAAATATGCGTGATTGGACCCATCACTCCCCACCATATGCATCCTGATTCACATAGATTTGAAGCAAATGCTAGATGTAAATATCATTCAGGTGCCTCGAGGCATAGCACTAATGATTGTTGGATTCTGAAAAAAGCCATAGAAAGACTAATTGCAGAAAAACTGATTGTAGTGACAAATGACGAGGACACTCCTAACGTGACCAACAACCCCTTTCCTATACACAATGATGTTCACTTTGTGGGAATGATTGGCCGATATCAAGAATACAAGCCGGCTGGTCGAGTAGTAATGACAACATGAGCAATTCAAGAAGGAACAGGTCTGGAAGTAAGTTCAAGCCGAGATATGCCATTGATTGTGAGAGGAGCCCAGATCTTAGAGAAGGCAAATTTATTTGTTCCAAAAATCTCTAGGTTGGAAGTTCGCCTCTAATGTTCCAAGACCAAGTTGTATGTCCTTGGAGGCCACCCCATCACAAGGAAGAATCAGGGCGGTACGAAGGGTATAACCGAGTCGATCATAATCAAACCTGTCGTGTAACCCCCTGTGACGAACACGAAAACCATTCCTTGGAACTACAACAAAACTGTAATGACTTACAAAGGCAAGGAAATCATAGAAGAAGTGGGGGAAACTGGAGGTTCGACTAAATCTGGGAGGTGTTACTCTCCAGAAGAGTTGAGGAAGGTCAAACAAATCAGAGAAGGCCAATTGCCGATAAAGAAACCAATCACTCAAGAAGAGGCGGAAGAGTTTTTGAAAAAGATGAAAGTTCAGGATTACTCAATCATTGACCAGCTGAGGAAAACTCCTGCCCAAATCTCTCTACTATCTTTGCTCATACATTCAAAAAAACATGCTCGGGTACTAATCAAGATCCTGAACGAGACACATGTCTCAGAGAAGACCACAGTGAATCAGTTGGAGGAGATGGCCAACAGATTTTTTGAGGTGAACAGAATCACCTTTACTAATGATGAACTCCTCGAAGAAGGAGTCGGGCACAATAGGGCTTTACACTTGACTATTAAATGTGAGGGGCACTACGTAAAGCGAGTCATGGTTGATGGAGGCTCAAGCGTAGATGTATGCCCTCTCTCTACCTTGAAAAGCATGAAGATCAATACAGACAAAATCCGACCCAGCAATGTCCGCATCCGGACTTTTGATGGCTCAGTGAGAGATACCATTTGGGAGATCAACCTCACCATGACGATTGGGCCGTTTGACTATGAAATTGTCTTCCAAGTAGTGGGACATGGACACTTCTTATAACTTTCTTATTGGAAGGCCATGGATCCATATGGCCCGAGCTGTGCCATCCACCTTGCATCAGATGCTCAAATTCGAACATGACAGGCAAGAAATTATTGTTCACGGGAAGACGAGTCGTCCATTTATAAAGACCCGTTAATTCCCTGTATTGAGGCCAAGGAAGGGTGTGAGTTCATTGTCTATCAGGCTTTTGAAGTGGTTGTTGTGGACCATGTTGAGGAAGGAAAGCCCATTCTGCATCCTCATCTTTCCGCCACATCTATAATGGTGGCTGCACTTATGCTGAGACAAGGTTATGAGCCAGAAAAGGCTTGGGGGCACCGTTGCAAGGAATTTCGGAGCCCATTTCTCTGTTCAGTAACCAGGTCACTTTTGTTTTAGGCTTTAGGACAACACAAGCAGACAAAGACAAAGTCAAGCACCGCAAAAGTCATGGATGGGTCTTGCAACAACCTATCCCCCACATTTTCTACACTTTTGTCAAGCCACGACTCCAAGAAGGTCAACATTCCTCGGCGCGGGAAAACATTAATGAAATTTGCCATGGACTCAGCCAGATGTTTTCTAAAGTGAATATGATCCAGGCTGGTGAAGGCACTAGTCGTGCCGATATGCAACTAATTGGACCAAACACCATGCTCAACAATTGGGAAGCAACTCTTCTCCCCACAAAGAAGGAGTCTTGGTAGTTTGCTTTTGCAACTTGTTTTTTGTATTTTGGATTACTTTCAGGGTTGTAATCCAAACATCTCAGTATGATTATTTTTTTTTATGTTAACCCTTCTATCCTTTAATATTTAATTAAATGTAATTCAGTTTCGTATTAAGTTTTTTTAACTTTTCCTTTTCCTAATTCCTGTCATTTTGTTTACATTTTAGTTTTGCTAATGTCGGCTTTAATGACATGACATGCATGCGAAATTCACGCCCAGATCTTAAAAAGATGTCTAATTTCGAAATAATGCATCAAGAGGTTGAATATGATGTGAGGTTGTTGAGGAAATAGCAAGAGAGTTGGAACAATTTAAAAATAAGACTAAGCTCAACCTCAATGAAACTCAGTCCATTACTATTGGAAGTCATGAAGATGTTGGAGAAATAAAGATAAGCATTTACACTGAACAAAAAACCAGAGATTCCTTGATTCAACTTTTATTTGAATACAGAGACGTGTTTGCTTGGTCTTATGATGACATGTCGGGTTTAAGTGTAGATCTAGTGGTTCATAAGCTTCCTACATATTTTGATTTTCCACCAGTCCAAAAAAATCAACGAAAATTTAAAACGAACATGAGTAATAAAATCAAAGAGGAAATAATAAAACAACTGAGATCCAATGTGGTTAGAGTTGTTTGATACACCACCTGGGTGGCAAATGTTGTGCATGTCCAAAGAAGGATGGAAAAACTAGAGTCTGTATTAACTACAGAGACATAAACAAAGCAAGTCCAAAGGATAATTTTCCTTTTCCAAACATCCACATTCTTGTAGATAATTGCGCAAATCATGAGATACAGTCGTTCGTGGATTGTTATGATGGGTACCACCAGATTCTAATGGATGAGGATGATGCAGAAAAGACTGCTTTCACCACTCCATGGGGTACTTATTGTTACAGAGTCATGTCATTCGGTTTGAAGAATGCAGGGGCAACTTACATGAGGGCCATGACCACCATTTTCCACGACATGATGCACAAAGAGAATGAAATATATGTCGATGATGTCATCATAAAATCAAAGACACATGCTGATCACGTGCGCGATTTGAAAAAGTTCTTCAAACGGATTCGAAGGTATGACATTAAGCTTAATCCAGCCAAGTGTGAATTTGGAGTTCCATCTTGGAAACTCCTCGATTTTATAGTCAATCGTAGAGGCATCGAATTGGATCCATCTAAGATAAAGTCCATTCTAGATTTTCCATCCCCGAAGAATAAAAAGGAAGTCATGAGTTTCCTCGGGAGGTTGAACTACATCGGTAAGTTCATTGCTCAGCTCACAACCATGTGCGATCCCATCTTTAGGTTGTTGAAAAAGGATGATGCTATTAAGTGGACGGATGATTTCCAAAAAGCTTTTGACAGGATCAAAGATTCTATGTAAAACCCCCTGTACTCGTCCCACCTGAACCCGATAGGCCTTTGTTTTAACATTTATCAGTGATGGATAATTCATTTGGATGTTTTTTGTGGCAACATGATGCAACAGGCAAAAAGGAACAGGCAATCTATTATTTGAGCAAGTATTTCAACGATTATGAGGTTAAATACACCCTTTTAGAAAGGACATGTTGTGCCTTGACTTGGGTCACTGAGAATATGAGGCATTATGTATTGGCCTACACTACTTACCTCATATCTAGAATGGATACTTTGAAGTACATCTTCCAAAAGCCAATGCCCACTAGCAGGCTCGCAAAATGGAAAATTTTGCTCATAGAGTTCGACATCGTCTATGTCACTCGCACCGAGATAGCACAGTCTTTGGCAGATCATTTTGTAGAGAATCCAGTTGATGATGAGTACAAGCCACTTAGCACATACTTCCCAAACGAAGAGGTCAACTCAATAGAGGAAGTAGTTTCGGACGATAATTATGTATGAAAAATGTATTTTGATGGGGCTGTCAATGTCAAAGGAGTTGGGATTGGGGCAATCCTAATCACACCTATCAGATAACATTACCCTACAATGTCCCGACTTCATTTATTTTGTACCAATAATACGGCAGAATACGAAGCTTGTATCATGGGTCTGAAAATGTACCTCGATCTGGATGTGCATGAACTATTGGTTATGGGAGATTCTGATTTGCTTATTCGGCAAGCCCAAGGGGAATGGGAGACTCGAGACATAAATCTTATTCCATACAGACAATGTGTGCAAGACCTGAGCAAAAGATTTAAATCCATCGAGTTCAGGTACATTCTCAAGTTTCACAACTAGCTAGCCGACGCCTTGGCTACCTTAGCCTCGATGCTCCCTTATCTAGGCAACACTCATATTGACCCATTGGAAATCCAAGTTCAGAATCAACACGGTAACTGTAATACTATTGAGACAGAACCAGATGATGAATCATGGTATCATGATATAAAACGATTCCTGAAAACAAGAGAATACTCAGAGCATGGCAAGTCATATCAAAAAAGAACTATAAGGCGGATCGCCGGTGGTTTCTTCCTGAATGGGGAAATTTTGAACAAAAGGACCCTAGATTTGAACTTGTTGATATGCATAGATGCCACAGAAGCTGTGCGGATCATGAGTGAAGTGCATTCGGGGGTATGCGGACCGCACATGAATGGATATGTTTTGGCGAAGAAAATTCTTGGGGAAGGGTATTATTCGCTTACTATGGAGCGAGATTGCTTCAGTTTTGTTCGCAAGTGTCACCAATGCCAGATTCATGGTGACCTGATTCACTCGCCACCTTCAGAGTTGCATCACATATCCTCTCCTTGGACTTTCGTTGCTTGGGGAATGGATGTTATTGGACCAATCGATCCAAAGGCTTCAAATGGGCATATATTCATTTTGGTTGCAATTGATTACTTCACCAAGTGGGTGGAGGCCGTCACTTTCAAAGCAGTCACCAAGAAAGCAGTGGTAGACTTTTTTAATTCCAACATCATTTGCCGCTTTGGTATCCCAAATACCATTATCACTAACAGTGCGACCAATCTAAATATTCATTTAATGATGGAGGTATGCGAGCAATTTAAAATTATGCATCACCATTCTACCCCTTACCAGCCAAAAGCCAATGGAGCCGTTGAAGTGGCGAATAAGAACATCAAGAAGATTCTTAGGAAGATGATCCAAGGTTCCAGACAATGGCATGAAAAGTTGCCTTTTGCTCTTTTGGGATACCGTACGACTGTTTGCACATCTGTCGGTGCAACTCCTTATCTGCTCGTATATGGAACAAAAGTTGTGATACCGGCCGAAGTCGAAATTCCTTCTCTTCGGATCATTTTGGAATCGGAGATTAAAGATACAGAATAGGTAAAGACCCGATTAGAAAAACTAATGTTGATTGATGAAAAACAGCTAGCAGCAGTGTGCTTTGGCCAGTTATACTAGCAAAGAATGGCACGCACTTCAACAAGAAAGTGTGTCCAAGGAACTTCGAGGTAGGCCAACTCGTTCTGAAACGCATTCTTCCACACCAAGTAGAAGCTAAAGGAAAGTTTTCCCCAAACTGGCAAGGATCCTACATCATCAAAAAAGTGTTATTAAAAGGGTCCTTTCACTTAGTAGATGAAGAAGGACAGGTACCAGACATGACTATTAAAACAGATGCAGTCAAAAGAAATTATGTCTGATATATACCCACTATGGAACTTTCACGCATGATTTTCTCATATCGAGATGACGAAGGTTATCATTGCTTGCTTTTCCAAATAGGTGTCACCCTTTTTGTTAATCCTTTTTGAGTTGTATTTGTCTTCTTTATTTTCCACTTTTTGGAACCTGTGTACTTGCAAAAGCAAAAAAAAGAGAAAAAAAAGATAAACAACAAATCTTTCGTGCTATTGAACTACGTCCGACCTGATTCCAAAAGGATACATAGGCAGCGTTACCCTGGGTTCAGTCCCATCATAACAAAAAATCCATATTCCCAATACTCCAAAACTGGGACATAAGTTTGTTTTATTTTATGAATTTTTCTGTAGAAATGGTTCCAAAAGTTGTAATTCAGTTCAAGGTTCTTTTCGCCTTCTCCCTGTTAAGAACTTCTGATCGATCTTTGAGAATATTTGAAGTCCCCATGCCAGGGGAATTGGACAACCTTCCGCATGTCATATCTTAGTAAAAGAAATACAAAAAAGAAAACAAAAGAAATGAGAAGAGTCTTATCGGTGAAAACCCGTATGGGCACTGTAAGGCGACAGTGAGCAGAGAAATGAGAGTCTTATTGGTGAAAACCCAAATGGAATCCATAAGGCGATAGTGAGTAGAGAAATGAGAGAGGTCAGTTAGCAAAAACCCGCAAAGGGCGCTACTAGACGAATGAGGGTCTTCGATAACCTAGCATGAGCGCAACCAAGAAAGTTTCAAGATAAACATTTGCGACAAATTTTGATAATTAGACAGCTCAGACGGATCGGGCGCCCAGTCCAAAATGCATGTCATGATTCATTGAAGTCGGCACATACTTCCAGATAAGTCTCCATATTCCCTTCCCCGAAAGGGACACCTTTTGTTTAAGCACAGTTCTTTTTCACCTTCAATTATTCTTTTATTTTTACCCATAATGTTTCTTTTAGTCCCTTATGGTCTAATCTTTCATCCAACGCGAAGCCACGAAATGGCTGGAAAATTGGCTACAGTTTCCCAGTAATATCAAGCACAATTTAAGGCATATATGGCATTAACAAGGCAGAATCCATCTATGATCTCATTCGATAAGGCGAACAAAGTGTCTCAAACAAACTGAAAAGGTCTCCTAAGAAGGACCTGCTTCATGAGAAAAGTTGATAAGCACCGCGGACACAAAGTGGTATTGGGTGCAAGACAACTGAGTTTGATTTTAAAGGGAAAAATTGTATTTCCTTAGGGACAAAGATTAGTGGTACCATGGATATCCGAGTATGAAACAGTCAGGGGCAACGTCGGAAAACAAGGTTTTCAGAATGCAATACAGAGTATCTGAGCACCTCGGTACTGCACTGATAGAATCAGTTCTTTAACAGTTAAGTGGCCGTAATTCAAACTACAACAGGGCATCAAGGCCACAAACCAACCACCACTTTGTAAACTCACAAATTTTTCTTTGTTTGAAAGTAGGAAATAAACAGTGCAGAATGGTGATTCTCAAAGGACGAATGTCACCAAAAGTAAGCTCCTTAAATCTCCATTTTCTATTTTCAGCATGCATCACTACTGTTTACACCTCCCATTTTTGTAGCTTAACTCAGGCTAAACCTCATTTCCTATAGGGATCCAGCTCAGAGTTCCAGGTAGAAGTACTCTTCACTCAGAATGTTTTACGTAGCTTAACTCAGGCAGAACCGTTTCGCCTAGGGGTATCCAGCTCATAATTCTGGGTAGAAGTACTCTTTACTCAGGTTTTTTTACGTAGCTTAAGTCAGGCAAAACCTTTTCGCCTAGAGGGATCTAGCTCATAGTCCGGGTAGAAGTATTATTCACTCAGGTTGTTTTACGTAGCTTAACTCAGGTAGAACCATTTCGCCTAGGGGGATCCAGCTCATAGTTCCGGGTAGAAATACTCTTCGCTCAGGATGTTTCACGTAGCTTAACTCAGGTAGAACCTTTTCACCTAGGGGATCCAGCTCATAGTTCTGGGTATAAATAATCTTTGCTCAGGATGTTTCACATAGCTTAACTCAGGTAGAACCTTCTCACCCAGGGGGATCCAGCTCATATTTCCAGATAGAAGCACTCTTCCCTCTGGCTTATTTTACGTTAGCTTAACTCAGGTAGAACCATTTTCGCCTAGAGGGATTCAACACTTTATCAGTAATACAGGGTGCCAAACCCTGGTTACACTCCTTTCAGTAATACAGGGTATCAACCCCTGGTTACATTCCTTTATAGTGATACAGGGTACCAACCCTTGGTTACATTCCTCCTCAGTAATATAGGGCGCCAACCCCTGGTTACATTTCGTCCTAGTGATACAGGGCGCCAACCCCTGATTACATTCATTTCCAGTAATACATGGTACCAACCCCTGGTACATTCCTTTTCAGTAATGCAGGGTATCAACCCATGGTTACATTCCTTTATAGTGATATAGGGTACCAACCCTTGGTTACATTCCTCCTCTGTAATACAGGGCACCAACACCTGGTTACATTTCTTCCTAGTGATACAGGGCGCCAACCCCTAGTTACATTCCTTTCCGGTAATACAGGGTATCAACCCCTGGTTACATTTATTTCCAGCAATACAGGGTGCCAACCCCTTGTTATATTTCCTTCCAGTAATACAGGGTGGCAACCCCTAGTAACATTTTCTTCCTAGTAATACAGGGTACCAACCCCTGGTTACATCCCCGCCAGCAATACAGGGTGTCAACCCCTGGTTACATTTTCTTCAAGTAATACAGAGTACCAACCGATGGTTACATTCCCTTTCAGTAATATAAGGTATCAACCCTGGTTACCTTCCCTTTTAGTAATACAGGATACCAACCCCTGATTACATATCCTCTTGGTAACGTAGAGTACACAATCCCTCGTTGCAAAATTTTATCTCTTTTAGCTAGTTTATACTACTATTTTTGTCTTCCTTTCAATAAATTAGATAGTTTATAGCTTTCGTTGATAACTCACAAAATTTTCCTAGTCTAAACTGGGGAAGAAAATTCTTGTTCGTTTTGTTCATCTTTGATGGATTTGCAGGCCCCGCCGCAGAGCACAGGTTAGGACGATCGAAGCTTGAAGTTTCAGTTATCATCAGCAGGACGATCACAAGATAGTTGGAGTTAACTTTAGCAATGTGTCAGCAACCCAGCTTCTCGAGATCATTCTCTCAAATTTTGATCCATAAATCAAGCTAATCGAGATTGAGTCATAATCTTTTCTTCAAAGAGAATCAAGATCCAATCTAAGGTCAACACAAGCGAGCAAGTCAAGAATAAAGATTTTACTCCAGAAGACACATAGATAAGGATTTTGTAACTCGTAACTTGCAGGAGTATGTATACATAAAATAACAGTAATAGCAACAAAAACAACAGCAGCAGTCTTAACTCCTGTGTCTAGTAGTCCCAGCTACCAAAATTTTTTCAGAACTACACTGACATGATTCCTTTATAGCCAAGGATATGTAGGAAACCTCCAAATCAAGGTTCAATCACCTTTTTCAAGAAAAAATACTTTCATTAGAGTCATATGTGAGCAAAAGTTAGTCATGGCATTCATTATCTTTGCACGAAAACTCTTCATGTTCTCGGGAAAGGAAGGTCCTCTGTAAATGCTTATATTATGACCATATTTTGTTTTTGATTTTTGTGTTTTATATTAATTATCTTATGTGTAATAGTAGAATTGTCAAGGATTGGGCCAATTACTCTTGTTTCATCTGTTAGACCAAAATAATGCCAAATCAGTGGCCCATTTAGCTTAGATCCGGTCCAGACCAATGGGGGCTTAGGAGACGCCTTAAACGACGTCGTTTTGATTAGTAGGTTGAGATTGAATCTCAGCCGTTCGATCTCATCTAATCTGACGGCCCCTATCAATCCCCACCCAATTTGTTTAAATGCTATATCTCTAAAAAAAATTCCCTCATTTTTTACTTAACATTCTTTGCTCTCCTCTCTCTAGTCTCTCCCTTCTCCCCCCCTCCCCATTCCGTTTCCGCCCCAGCGCTGCCGTGCACCACTTCCGGGAATCACCCACCGATGGAGGCCCACCTTCAATCACCACCAAACTTTTACCACTTCTTCCACTCAACCTCCTCTCCATGAATCCGAACCCCAAATCCCCATAACCCCTCTCAATCTCCGTAAATCTAAGCCTAACCAAAACCCTAGTTGCCGCTCACCACCCCAAACTCTGAAAATTTTACACCATCGACCTCCTCCCACTCTCCTCTTCTCCATTCCAAGCCTCAAAACCTTCAAACCCCTCCAAAATCCGGCCGAACTACAGCCAGTAGCCCCCACTACCGTCTCACCACCACCATGTGCCCGAGCCGTTGTTTGCTTTGCATAGACACGACCTGGGAATGACTCTTTCTAGGCGGCATGGTGTTGAAATCACTATTCGGCCCCCTAAATCGATGGTCCTAACGCCTGCCGCTTAGAAAAGTTCGTTCGAAGGTTGCTCATCATCATTTGTCACTACTCGCGTCGTCCCTGAGATTTATGGGCAGTTTCACATGCCCTCCATTGGTATAAACCTTACTTTCCTTTTATCTTTTCTATTTCGTAATTAGTATTAGTTTTAAGGTTTAATTTCAATTCATGTTATCGTTATTTGTGTGCAATTGAGCTAGGGTAGTATTGGTTTTCAATTACATGTTACTTTATAAATGTGAATTTTTAGATCTTCGACCTAGCTAGTCGAGTAGTTCATTATTGTCTGTTAGTTCTATTTTTGTGTTCTTTGACCTAGTCGGTCGACTATTTTGTGTGAATTTATTATGTTTGAGCTTTAAGTTCTTTGACCTAGACGGTCGAGCAGTTCGTTGTTGTTTGTTAGTTCTAACTTTTGGATCTTCGACCTAGTCGGTCGACTTTTTTGTCTAGAGTTGTTAAGTTTGAACTTTTAGTTATGTGTTGATAAAAAGAGAGTACTTGAGTGTAGGGTCCGTGTTTGGTTACTTTCATTGTTGCGGACTATTTTGGAGTATAATACTCCAAAAACCTATCCACAGTTGGCAAAGCAAACTGTTCATTGGACAAATTTCTAGTTTTGGACAGAATTTTGGTCAAAAGTCTATCAATAGAAACGGAACGACATCACTCTTCGTGCTTTACACTCTTCATCACCCAAACAAATCAATAACAACAATCCGGCAAGGAAATCAAAAATACAAACAACAATAATAAAGCCATAACGTCCCGGCAAGGGAGTCAACAGTAGAATCAATATCATCCCGGCAAGGGAAACAGCTATAACCAATCTCACCTAGTTACTCAATTTCACGTAGAAATCCTAAACTTGAACCAATACTTAACAATGATCAATACCAAAGAAACACCGCCAACATAGACAATTGTCAAATTAAACTCAAGTAGTGCTTAATGATAAATTACCTAAATTATAATATTCTACTCACGGCATGCTTGACACTAACGTATATATACTCGTCACCAAACCTATACGTTGCCCATTATACTAATACGTAGAAAGTAAGCCACAATACATATTCCCTCAAGCTAAGGTTAAGCCAAACACTTACCTCGAATTCCACGACCAAACTCAAGCCTCAATTACCGCTTTCCCTTTAGAATTCGCCTCCAATTCGATTGTATCTAGACATAATTAGCTTAACAATATCAATAAATGCTAAATAATTCAACCCCAATGCTTAATTATGAGTTTTCTATCATTCTTCCCAAAAAGTCAAATATCGACCCCGGGCCCACTTGGTCAAAACACGAGGTTCAGACCAAAACCCGATCACCCATTCACACACGAGCCCAAATATGTAATTAGTTTCGAAATCCGACCCCAAATCGAGGTCTAAATTCTCAAATTTGCAAAATCCCTAATTTCTACCCTTCAAAATCAATATTTAGGTCTAGAAATCTAATGGGTGTTAATAGAAAATAAAGAAAACCGAGTTTAAGAACACAAACCTAGAATTTGGTGGTGAAATCCCCCTTCAAAAATAGCCCCTGAACTTCCTTGGTTTTGAAAATATGAAGTTATGGCTAAAATCCCATGTTCTACTGTTTTAAGTGGGCTGGACAGACCTTCTACGCGTTCGCGTACCCTTGACCATATTGGCCTCCGCGTTCGCGACACTGCCTATGTGTTCTCTTAGGCTCGCCCCTCCCTGGTTTTCGCGTTCGCCTGCCACTGGCCGCGTTTGCATAGGGTTCATCTCCCCCATCCCCAGCTCCCTTTAAACAGTGTGTTCGCGAAGGCCTAGACGCGTTCGCGTAGAGTAACCTACCTGGGGCTCCTCGTTCGTGTCGCGACCAGTGCGTGCGCATAGAGTACCCAGGCCCCTTTCCTCATTTTTTCTTTGCGTTCGCTTGAGTTACCATGCATTCGCATAGAGTAAAACACCATACACCAGAAACAGCACCCTCACTAGATTTTCTAAGTCTAAAAAACACTCTGATGCCTATCCGAAACTCACCCAAGCCCTCGGGGCTCCAAACCAAACATGTATACAACCTTAAAAACATCCTACAGATTTACTCGTGCAATCAAATCGCCAAAATAACATATTAAATAACGAATTTATCATAAAAATCAAAGGAAAATCTCAAGAACTTTCAAAGTTTCAAATTTCACAACTACGGGTCCGAATCATGTCAAATGACCTCCATTTCTTAACAAATTTTACAAGCATCACTCAAGTACCATATTAAACCTGTACCAGGCTCCGGAACCAAAATACGGGCCTGATACCTTCAATTTCAAATATAATCAAATTTCCAAAAACTCGTATAATTTCAGTAAAATAATTTCTTTCAAAAATTTATTTCTCGGGCTTGGGACCTCGGAATTCAATTTCGGGCATACGCCCAAGTCCCATATTTTCCTACAGACCCTCCGGGACCGTCAAATCACGGGTCCAGGTCTGTTTACCCAAAAATATTGACCGAAGTCAACTTAAATTCTATTTTAAAGGCAAAATTAGCATTTTTCTCAGTTTATCACATAAAAGCTTTTCGGTTATACGCCCGGACTGCACACGCAAAACGAGGTTAGATAAAAGGAGGTTTCAAGGCCTCGGAACACAGTTTTGACTTATAAAATCATAGATGACTTTTTGGATCATCACATTCTCCACCTCTAAAACAAACGTTCGTCCGAATGGACATAGAAAAGTACCTGAATCGGGGAAAAGATGGGGATACTGGCTCCGCATATCGGACTCAGACTCCCAAGTAGCTGCCTTGGCAGGCTGACCTCTCCACTGAACACGAACCGAAGGATGACTCTTCTAACTCAACAGACAAACCTTCCGGTCTAATATGGCTACGGTCTCCTCCTAATAGGTCAAATCCTTGTCCAACTGGGCACTGTTGAAGTCTAACACATGGGATGGATCGTGGTGATACTTCCGAAGCACAGACACATGAAACACTGGATGCACAACTGATAAATTCAGTGGCAACGCAAGTATGTAAGCTACTTCTCCCACTATATCAAGGATCTCAAAAGGACCGATGTACCTAGGGCTTATCTTGCCCTTCTTCCCAAATCTCATCACGCCCTTCATGGGCGACACCCGAAGCAACACCCACTCTCTGACGATGAATGCCATATCACGAACTCTGCGGTCGGCATAAATCTTCTGCCTGGACTAAGTTGTATGAAGTCTATCCTGAATGATCTTAACCTTATCCAAGGCATCTTGCACTAAGTCTGTCAACAATCGAGCCTATCCCGGCTCAAACCACCAAACCGGCGACCGACACTGCCTACCATATAATACCTCATAGGAAGCCATCTAAATGCTCGACTGATAGCTGTTGTTGTAGGCAAACTCAGCTAATGGCAATAATTGATCCCAAGAACCTCCAAAGTCAATGACACAGGCTCGTAGCATATCCTTCAAAATCTTAATAGTACGCTCGGAGTGTCCGTCCGTTTGAGGATAAAATGATGTGCTCAACTCAACCCTCGTGCCCAACTCACGCTGAACTGTCCTCCAGAAATGCGAGGTAAACTGCGTACCTCGGTCAGAAATAATAGACACAAGCACACCATGAATACGAACAATATCCCTAATGTAAATCACTACCAATCTCTCCGTAGAATAGGAAACTGCCATAGGAATGAAATGCGCTGACTTGGTCAACCTATCCACAATAACCCATACTGCATCAAACTTCCTCTAAGTTCGTGGGAGTCCAACAACGAAATCCAAGGTGATACGCTCCCACTTCCACTCAGGAATCTCAATTTGCTACAATAATGCACCAGGTTTCCAATCTCTTCGAAGAATAAGAAACTGCCATAGGAATGAAATGCACTGACTTAGTCAGCCTATCCACAATAACCCATACTGCATCGAACTTACTCTGAATCCGTGGGAGTCCAACAACGAAATCCATGGCGATACGCTCCCACTTCCACTTAGGAATCTCAATCCACTACAATAATCCACTAGGTATCTGATGCTCGTACTTTACCTACAGACAATTCAAGCACCGAGCTACATATGCCACAATATCCTTCTTCATCCTCCTCCACCAATAAAGCTGCCGAAAATCCTGATACGTCTTTGCGGTGCCCCGATGAATGGAGTACCGGGAACTATAGGCCTCCTCTAATATCAACTCACGAAGTCTATCCACATCGGGCACACAAATACGACCCTGCATCTTTAAAACTCTATCATCACCAACTGTAACCTGCTTGGCCCCACCGTGCCGCACCTGGTGCCGCACCGTGTCCCTAAGGACACACAAATGAGGATCATCATATTGTCGATCTCCAATACGATCAAATAATGAAGAACGAGCAACTATATAAGCTAGAACACGGCCGGGCTCGAAAACATCCAATCTCATGAGCCTATTGGCTAAATCCTGAACATCCAAAGTAAGTGATTTCTCCCCTACCGGAATATAAGCAACGCTACCCATACTGCCTGACTTCCTACTAAAGGCATCGACCACCAAATTGGCCTTCCCCGGATGATATAAGATGGTGATGTCATAATCTTTCAACAGCTCCAACCATCTCTTTTGCCTCAAATTCAAATCTTTCTGCTTGAACAAAGATTGCAAACTCTTATGATCCGTGAGCACCTCACATGACACGCCATACAGATAATGCCTCCAAATCTTCAGCGCGTGGACAATGGATGCTAACTCCAAGTCATGAAATGGATAATTCTTCTCGTGGATCTTTAACTGACGCGAAGCATATGAAATGACCTTGCCATCCTGCATCAACACCGCACCAAGTCCAACCCGAGATGCATCACAATACACAGTATATGGCCCTGAACCTGTGGGCAAACCTAACATCAGTGTCGTAGTCAAAGCTGCCTTGAGCTTCTGGAAGCTCACCTCACACTCCTCTGACCACCGGAACTGGGCACCCTTCTGAATCAACCTGGTCATCGGGGTTGCAATAGACAAAAACCCCTCTACAAACTGACAGTAATAGCCCACCAAACCCAAGAAACTCCGGATCTCTGTAGCTGATGTGGGTCTAGGCCAATCCTTGACCGCTGAAATCTTCTTAGGATCCACCTGAATACCCTCCGCTGATACAACATGACCCAGGAATGCAACTGAACTCAACCAAAACTCACATTTCAAAAACTTGGCATATAACTGACTGTCTTTCAGAGTCTGGAGAACGACTCGAAGGTGCTGCTTATGCTCCTCCCGGCTGCGGGAATAAATCAGAATAGCATCAATGAAGACAATCACGAAGGAATCCAAATAAGGCCTGAACACTCGGTTCATCAAGTTCATGAAAGTTGTTGGGGAATTTGTCAACCCGAATGACATCACTAAGAACTCATAATGACAGTACCGAGTGCGAAAAGTTGTCTTAGGGACATCGGATGCCCTAATCCTCAACTGATGGTAGCCAGATCTCAAATCAATCTACGAAAATACCTTGGCACCCTGAAGTTGATCAAACAAATCATCAATCCTCGGCAACGGATACTTATTCTTGATTGTAACCTTGTTCAACTGACGATAATCTATGCACATCTTCATCAACCCATCCTTCTTCTTAACAAACAACATCGGCGCAACCCAAGGCGAGACACTAGGCCTAATAAAGCCTTTATCAAGCAAGTCCTGCAACTGTTCTTTCAACTCCTTCAACTCTGGTGGGGCCATACGATATGGCGGAATAGAAATGGGCTGAGTTCCCGGAGCCAAATCAATGCAAAAGTCAATATCCCTATCGGGTGGCATACCCGGTAGGTCTGCAGGAAACACCTATTGGAAACTCACGGACAATGGGCATAGACTCCATAGAAGTAACCTCGGCACTAGAATCACAAACATAGGCTAAATAGGCAAAACACCCCTTCTCGACCATACACCGAGCCTTCATAAACGAGATAACCTTGCTAGAAGAATGACCAGGAGTCCCTCTCTACTCCGGTCGAGGCAACCCCGAAAATGCTAAGGTCACGGTCTTGGCATGATAGTACAGTATATCATGATAAGGTGACAGCCAATCCATCCCCAAAATAACATCAAAATCTACCATATCAATAAGTATAAGATCTACATTGGTCTCAAGACCACCAATAACCACTACACACGAACGGTAGACACGATCTACCATAATAGAATCACCCACCGGTGTAGACACATATACAGGAGTACTCAGAGAATTACAAGGCATAACCAAATAAGGAGCAAAAATATGATGACACATAGGAATATGTGGACCCTGGATCAAATAAAATCGAAGCATCCCTACTGCAAACTGAAACCATACCTGTGATAACTGCATCGGAGGCCTCAGCCTCAAGTCTGGTTGGAATAGCATAACATCGGTGTTGGGCCCCGCCAATCTGAACTGCATCCATGGGACGGCCTCCGTTTGGCTGACCTCTACCTCTAGTAGCCTGGCCTCCACCTCTAACTGTCTGACCTCCACCTCTAACACCTCGACCGCCACCTCTGGTTGGCTGAGCGGGTAGTGGAACACCTGGTGCTAAGAACTGCTCGAGGCTCGAGGGAAAAATCTAGCAATGTTTCTCGGACCACCACAAATATAACAAGATCTCGGCTGCTGAGACTGCTGGCCCTGAAACAGACCCTGACGACCTGAGTAACCACCCTGAAAATTCTGGAGTGGTGGTGCACTGATAGGGGCTGGTGGTGCACTTTAGGGAAACTGATCAGAATATTGTATGTGGGAACCACGGCCACCTGGAGCATTGCGAGAAACCTAAAGTGCTGAATGAAACGGCCTAGGAGGATGGACCCTACCAAAAGAATCCCTGCCTCCACATGAGACACCACTGAACCGGCCAAAATGACGAGGCCTCTTGTCAGACCCCTGACCACTCCCCTGTGATAGAACCATCTCGACTCGTCTGGCCATATTGGCTGCATCCTAAAAGGAAATATCACTCCCTGCCTCTCTAGCCATCTACAATCTGATCGGCTGATCTAGTCCCTCAATAAACTTCCTCACCATCTCTCGGTCGGTGGGAAGTATCATAATAGCATGACGAGCCAAGGTAATGAATCTGGTCTCACATTGAGTGATTGTCATAGAACCTTGCTGGAGACGCTCAAACTGCCTCCGATAATCCTCTCTCTGTGTGATAGGGAGAAACTTCACCATAAACAAATCGGAGAACTAGGCCCAAGTCAAAGGCGGTGATCTAGCTGGTCTAGCCAAACAATACTCTCTCCACCAGGTCTTGCCGGGACCTGACAGACAAAGAGTAGCAAAGTCGACCCCATTGGTCTTCACTATCCCCATGTTCCGTAGAACCTTGTGGCAGTTATCCAAATAGTCCTGGGGATCCTCTAAAGGTGCACCGCTATAAGTAGTAGTAAACAGCTTGGTGAACCGGTCCAACCTCTACAAATCATCATCAGACATAACTGCTCCATCACCGGTCTGAGCCACAATACCAGGCTGAATTTCCATAGTTGTCTGTGGTGCGGGAGCCTGAAACTGAGAAGCCAACTGCTCTAGAGTGCGAGTAGCGGGAGTCTAGGCTCCTCCCCCAGCCTGAGAGGCGACTGGTGTTGTAGGAAGTAAACTTGCCTGAGCAATTCTCTCCATGAGGCCCACTAGACGGACCAGAGCATCCTGGAGTACCGGGGTGGCAATGTACCCCTCGGGAACCTGAGTTGGTCCAACCGGGACTGTCTGGGCAGGAACCTCATCAGCAAACTCTACATGAGGCTCCGCCACTGGGGCTGCTGCTCTGGGCTGAGCTCTACCCCTGCCTCATCCTCTAGCACGACCTCGGCCTCGGCCTCTTCCTCGGCCCCTCGTAGGAGTTGCAACTGGAGACTCGGGCTGCTGATCAGTGGATGAAGAAGCATGTGTTCTCGCCATCTACGAGAGAATAGGGTAGAAATTCAATTAGTATTGAGAAATAAAATCGCATGATAGAGAAGAATAGATGTGAAGTAATTCCTAAACTCTATAGCCTCTAGGGGATAAGCACAGACGTCTCAGTATCGATCCCTCAGACTCTACTAAGCTTGTCCGTGAATTTTGAGACCTAAGCAACCTAGTGCTCTGATACCAACTTGTCACGACCCGAATTTCCTACCATCGGGACCGTGATGGCGCCTAACATTGAACCCGCTAGGCAATCCAACATTAATGTTTATTTACATTATTCATTTATTTTTAACAGATAACAGGTGATGTATAAATCAGCGGAAAGAAAAGTGCGAAAGAAAACAAAGTCTAGCAACTTGATTAAATGCCATTACGAAATTCATAATACTAAACCCAGAATCTGGTGTCCCAACTTCATGGACTGTCTACGAATACTACATATAAAGATCTGAATAAATTAAATACATCTGTCTCAGAATAAAGAAGAACAAGATGGAAATAAGTAGGAGGGGACGCCAAGGCCTGCGGACGCCTGCAAGGCTACCTCGGAATCTCCAAATGGACTGAAGGCAGCCTCCTCACTCTAAGGTCTGTAGGGTCCTGTACCGGGATCTGCACGAAAGTGCAGAGTGTAGCATCAGTACAACCGACCCCATGTACTGAGTAATTGTCGAGCCTAACCTCGGCGAAGTAGTGACGAGGCTAGGACACGACAACCAACTAAACATGTGCAGTTTAATCATATACAGAGAAAATAATAACAACAAGAAATAAGAAGCTAAGTACAAGGAAAGGGGAGCATGCTAAGGGGAGGAAATATCAAATAATGGAAATAACAAAGTAAAGCAACATATTAGATATCAATTTAAGCAACAGAAGTAACAGCACAAAAACAAGTGCACGGCATCAGCCTTCGTGATTTTACTCTCATCCTCACCCTAAATCATTAGAAATGGCATGGCATCACCCTTCGTGCTTTTAATATCATACTATGACACGGCATCACCCTCGTGCTTTTACTCTCATCCTCACAATAAATCAATAGAAACGGCACGGCATCACCCTTCGTGCTTTTACTCTCATCCTCACAATAAATCAATAGAAACGGCACGACATCACTCTTCGTGCTTTTACTCTCATCCTCACAATAAATCAATAGAAACGGCACGACATCACTCTTCGTGCTTTACACTCTTCCTCACCCAAACAAATCAATAACAACAATCCGGCAAGGAAATCAAAAATACAAACAACAATAATAAAGCCATAACGTCCCGGCAAGGGAGTCAACAGTAGAATCAATATCATCCCGGTAAGGGAAACAGATATAACCAATCTCACCTAGTTACTCAATTTCACGTAGAAATTCTCAACTTGAACCAATACTCAACAATGATCAATACCAAAGAAAGACCGCCAACATAGATAATTGTCAAATTAAACTCAAGTAGTGCTTAATGACAAATCACCTAAATCACAATATTCGACTCACGGCATGCTTGACACCAACGTATAGATACTCGTCACCACACCTATATGTTGCACATTATACTAACACGTAGCAAGTAAGACACAATACCTATTCCCCCAAGCTAAGGTTAAGCCAAACACTTACCTCGAATTCCACGACCAAACTCAAGCCTCAATTAGCGCTTTCCCTTTAGAATTCGCCTCCAATTCGATTGTATCTAGACATAATTAGCTTAACAATATCAATAAATGCTAAATAATTCAACCCCAATGCTTAATTATCAGTTTTCTATCATTCTTCCCAAAAATTCAAAAATCGACACCGGGCCCGCTTGGTCAAAACACGAGGTTCAGACCAAAACCCGATCACCCACGAGCCCGAATATGTAATTAGTTTCGGAATCCGACCCCAAATTGAGGTCTAAATTCTCAAATTTGCAAAATCCCTAATTCCCCTAAAATCCCTAATTTCTACCTTACAAGAACAAGATTTAGGTCTAGAAATCTAATGGGTGTTAATGGAAAATGAAGAAAATGAGTTTAAGAACACAAACCTAGAACTTGGTTGTGAAATCCCCCTTCAAAAATCGCCCCTAAGCTTCGTTGGTTTTGAAAATATTAAATTATGGCTAAAATCCCGTTTTTCTACTGTTTTAAGTGGGCTGGACAGACCTTCTATGCGTTCGCGTGAGGTTTGTCGCGTTCGCGTACCCTTGGCTATATTGGCCTCCGCGTTCGCGACAGTGCCTAATGCGTTCCTATAGGCTCACCCCTCCCTGGCCTTCGCGTTCGGGTGCCTCTGGCCGCGTTCGCATAGGGTTCCAGCTCCCCCATCCCCAGCTCCCTTTAAGCAGTGCGTTCGCAAGGGCCTAGACGCGCTTGCGCAGAGCAACCTACCCAGAGCTCCGCGTTCGCGTCGGGGCCAGTGCGTTTGCATAGATTATCCAGGCCCCTTTCCCCACTTGTCTTTCGCGTTCGCGTGAGTTACCACGCATTCGCATAGAGTAAAACACCAGACACCAGAAACAGCACCCTCACCGGATTTCTAAGTCCAATAACACTTTGACGCCTACCAGAAACTCACCCGAGCCCTCGGTTCTCCAAACCAAACATGTACACAACCTTAAAAATATCCTACGGACTTACTCGTGCGATCAAATCGCCAAAATAACATCTTAAACAACGAATTTAGCAAAAAAATCAAAAGAAAATCTCAAGAACTTTCAAAGTTTCAAATTTCAGAACTATGGGTCCACCTATATCGGGCTCCGGAATCAAAATACGGGTCTGATACCATCAATTTCAAATATAATCAAATTTCCAATAACTCTTATAATTTCAGTAAATAATTTCTTTCAAAAATTCATTTCTCGTGCTTGGGACCTCGGAATTCAATTCCGGGCATGCGCGCAAGTCCCATATTTTCCTACGGACCCTCCGGGATCGTCAAATCACGGGTTCTGGTTCGTTGACCCAAAAATGTTGATTAATCTCTATTCAAATTTGTCACTTCAATTGGAAAACCCTTTAACCCACAGTCTATATCCTACATATATCTTCTTTTGGAGGGGGTAGAAAAGGGGTGTAACAACTTGTGTTGTTATAATAAAGGTATGATTCCTTATTTAAAATGCCAACTATGTCTATTTTTTAATATCTGAGAAGTAATTTTTGTATTTACAAACTAAAAATACTTATTAAGTTGATCCGAATAAACTCAAAAAAATCGAATAAATATTTCTAACAAATTTCATATTAGTCATTACAAGGTATATATAAAAAGAAATTATAACATCCGCTACCTTCAAATCCTAGAGGTCATGTTGCCCACCAATAATTCTTGAACGGTTCCCTTTTATTCTTTCTTCTTCTACTCCTCTCTGCATCATTCAATTCTGTCAATATTCATTTGGGTTTTTATTCTTCTTTCTTTTTCTCACTTTTTCTTCTTCTGCTTATGGAATATATAGTACTTTGAACCCCTTTCTCCCGTAATTAAGTGTGGCTTAAGAAAGATAATTAACCAGGATTAAGGAAATATAATATGTTATTCTTCCTTGCTTTCCAGCTAATCATGACTTACTTACTATTTTAAAAGTCAAAATACTTCGTCACGACGGAGATTAATCACATTGTATTAGTTCATATCTCAGGAACAGCTAATACATTTTAATTCAACATTCACTAATATACCTGTTAAATAAGAAATAAGTACTGGGGAATCATTGTTGATTCCTTAACTATGCAAGTTTAAAGAAAGCGTAATGATAGGCCTTTTGTTTTTTAAATACACAGATTTCCCGCGTCGGTAAAACACAAAAGGAATATTCGGTACAGTGACACATCATAAAAATTGCACGGGACGCTCTATTTGGTCGCACCCCATTTAATTTATACCCATTTTTTTTAAGTTTTAATTTGTACCCACTTTTTAAACAATTGCAGCCTCCTTTCTCCTCCTTCTCCTCCTCAACTTAACAAGAGGAGCTTTTTTGCAGAAATTGATCAAAAAATAGGCGATCAAGCATTCAGTGATGGTGAAGCAGCTTCCTGTACCACAGATGGGAATGAAATAGTGAATATTGTCATAGCAGATCCAATAGTGCAAGCAGACTCTATGCCAAGAGAATATACATACTCGTGCAGAAGACGAATACAGAAAGTCTTACCCCTGCTGAAGATGGACGAATACAACAGGACGAATGTCAATTACAGATAAAAACTTCAGCTCTAGAGCTGAAGTTCGCCAGTTACAAACAAAAACTTCAGCTCTAGAGCTGAAGTTCGACAGTTACAAAATAAAAACTTCAGCTCTAGCTAGTTACAAAACAAAAACTTCAGCTCGAGAGCTGAAGTTCACCACTTACAAAAATAAAAAATTCGTCAGTTATAAAAATAAAAATTTCAGCAATTACAAACAAAAACTTCAGCAAATAGAGAACAAAACTTTAGCTACTATGCTTAAGTTCAGCAATTACAAACAAAAACTTCAGCACACTTGCTACTTCAGTCCCGTCTACTAGAATGCTGAAGTTTTGCGTGATTATCTTTGCTACCTCAGTCCCGTATGCTGAAGTTACGCGAAAAAGTGGGTACGCTTGCAATTTTTTTTGCAAAGCGGGCACAAGTTAAAACGTGACCCAAAAAGTGGGTATAGATGCAAATTGTAAGAAAATATTATACATTATACATATTAATAGATAATTCAAATAAAAGTGAAATTATTAATAAGATATAATTAAATAAATATAAAATTATAGTAAGGATGTAAAATTAATAATATAAAGATATTATATAAAAAGTATAAATAATTATAATTTTATAATATATTAAATTAAAAATACTATATAATAAGATAATAATAAAATATTAATAAATAGTAATGATTTTGATAAATAGTGTTACACCAAATTGTTGTAACACCATTCACACGTCAAAATAATGTAAAAAATAATACGAGAGTGGAGCACCAAAACACCAAATCTTACGCCAAAAGCATTTGACTTAAAAATTGGCGCAAGATTGGAGAAGGTCTTACGGTATAAAATTGTAATGAGTAGTGACAAATTGCTTTTAGGCATAAAATATACCATCCCTATCAAACTAAACTATAAAACTCTTGTTAGAAACTAAACATTTTTTATTTAACACTAAAGTGCTTCTTTGTTTAAACTACTATCTGGTAAATCCTACGTACAGAACCTTTATTGGAATCTCTCCCACTAAATCGTATTAAATATATTCCAAAAGCTACCTATTAACCAAAAAGTAAAGGATTATACAAATAACCCGTCGGATCTAGACGGTGTATTAGATTATATACTGATTATAATTGATTGGGTGAGCGACTATTAGGTTAATTCTTTAAAATGTGGGATTAAATAGTGAGACATGGGCCAAAAAAGAAAACGCTACTACATTGCCTTTGGGCCAACTGCTTAAGATCCTAGTTGCTATATTTTGAAACAAATGCCAATAGTCTATGTTGCAACTTGCAAGCAAGTGTAGTCCACTAGCAGCTGTAATGATAAATATAGGCTAAAAAACTAGCATAAATCAATTTTAGTTAATCAAACTAGTGCTGAATATAATAACATCATGCCATTGTCACTAGACCACTATGAACCCGAACATGCATGGGAATTCATTATGTTATTGTCCTTAAGTACGATTAATTCATTTTTAATTAAGATTTAGTAGGAATATATATGATTGGTTGCAAAGCATGATGTGGGGTTGGGAGGGAGGGAAAAAAATGAGAGCCCGGTGCACTAAGCTCCTGCTACGCACGGGATCCCGGGAAGGGCCGAACCACAAAAGTCTATTGTACGCAACCTTACCTTGCATTTCTACCAGAGGTGATTAAGTATTGGTGATAACTTTAACTTTAAACCATTGCGCAGTCGTTTAATTTACATCATAGTTGTGCAGGGATTATTGGATTGTTATGCAAGTGTGGCTTATTTTAAGGGCTTTTTTGTGTGTATTTATTTTTATTCTATGGTTGTAAATAAATATATTTTTATTCTACATCTTATCCGATTCAATCAAATATTGTACTAAGTTATGTGACGATCACTTTTCTTACTAAACCAATCAAACATTGTATACCTTATACGAACTTTTATGTTGAGATTTATTTTTGTTATAATATGATAAACCAAATGACCCCTGAGTGTCTAAAAATGTGAAACCTAGAGGCCACAAAGAAATTAAAAGCTTCTATACATGAAGTCATCGCTATGAAAAGATTTAGTATAACCATATACATATTGAGTGTAACTGGAAGTAGGTAGGTGTAGCTTTCCTGGTCCTAAGCAACCTTTTTTTTTCCTTTGGTTTCTTTAACTATTCAAGAACATTAAGTTTTATAAAAGCAATAAAGCCAAAAAAAAAATTAATAAATTTTCATATCTTTTTCAAAGTTACTATTCTATCCGTCACATTATTGCTTCCGTTTATCAAGGACCATCTTACCCCAACTACATATGGAATTAAAACAAAAGTAACAAATTCAATTTTATCTTTTCTTGTCAATATTTACTTTGTTTTTTAAATTCAAAAATGAATGGTAAAGTGAAAGCAAACTTAGAACACAATAAGGTGGAAGGTGTGTGAAAAATATGGCGGAATGTAGCTCTGCTGCGTCCTTGCTTCTTGCCCATAGAGAGTTAGGATATTTTATGAGCTCCTTCGCCTAGCGGAAACCTCCGTTTCTCGGTCGTAATCCCGTGCTTTACCAACGCATTCAATGGATTCCACCATGAACTGGGAGCGGGACGACCGAGAAAGAAAGGCTTCGCGTTCGAACATTGGTTGATCTTAACTTAGCGTGCTAGCCGCTGCTTCATTTCGTATAGTGATAACGCTTTGGAAAAATGAGTTCACATGAATTTAGTTTTTTTTTTATGCAGAATATAGCATATTTAAAAGTATAATTAATTTAGTGCAAAAAAGTTTAGAGATTTTTCACAAGTTTTGACTAAAATGTGATAACCAAACCTTGCCAATAAAGACACATTGCAGTGGGGGTACTATAAAACATTAGGTTGTGATCGGTTCCCATTTCTTTTCTTGAAAAAGAATATAATAATTTTAAAATAGTTGATAAAATAATAATACATTAGACTATTCACTTTGAATGATTGAGTGCTGGAAGGTGTGGCACTTTAGTGGCTACTTTTTCAAAGATTCAATTGTAGATTCTCTTGAGGTTGGGTTGTTCTAAAAGATACTCCATGAATAAGAACAAAAGGTGGGCCTACAAAATGAGCCAATGAGTTAGTGACACATAGGATTCCACATAGGTCATTAGCAAATTTGGAGGGGTTATGTATTGTGGGACTTGGGAGCAGTGTTTAAAGTATTATTACTAATGGAGTGGGTGGTTGTGTTTTTTGGCTATTGTCATCATTCATCACTTATAGAGACCTATATACTCTTTTATTACAAATCTATTTAATTTGCTTCTCTTTTTACTCTATATGGAAGAATATCTTTGAACCTAGTCTTTCTCTTCATGTACCCTTTTGAGTATATAATGGACGGTTAAGATGTTTTTTCTTTTTTTAACCATCGCAGTGTCCGGCCTCTCCTGAATGATCGATACGGCAGTTAGGCATGCTTAGACAAAAAAAATAATCTTTCACAAGTGATCGTTGTGTCTCACCATCTTTCACGTATTTAACATATTCGATTAATATTGTCACTTCGAAGCTATAATAAAGATGTACGGGGTGGTACTCTACATCCATATCGGAGACAGCGGACAATCGTTACACACAAAATGCTTCTCACTTCTTGTGTCCCGAAAAGATTTTACTAGTTAAAAACTAAAAAACTCTCTTCGACATAACCCATATTTGTCGTCTTAGATTGTAGGAGGAAATCAGATAAATTGTTTCAACTCTCGCACAATGATGTGGAATTTTTGTAAGCAGGATGAGATACAACCAGAAAAAGGTGATTAATTACATATTCTTCGGCGAAAAATATAGTGTGTAAATAAGTTAATATTATTTTTTTTTTATTCATATATATCAAATCTTGAAACTCTTAGCAAACATTCCAGAATTTACCACTATTTGTAATGAAAATGTGCCTCACAATATGATAAGCGTGTTCAATATCCTCGTTTGCAAGTCTCAGAGCCGAAGGTCTCCCAGAAACAATCTCTCTATCCCTCCGGGTTAGTGGTAAGGTCTGCGTACACTCTACCTTTCTCAGATCCCACTCGTGGGATTCTATTGAGTTGTTGTTGTTGTAATATCCTCATTTGCAACTAATATATGGTGGATTAGGTCTTGTTGTATGACAAAGGAAAATCCTTTATCAGCTAAGTAAAAGAACAGTATTGTGAGATGGAGTTGAACAATTACTTAACTTCCTTCGTCTAGACTATTTGAGATTATATTAGATATAATGCATGTCATAATATATTGTTTTTGCCCCAAAAAAAGAGGTGAATGAAAGTATATCAATCTAAACATTCAGAAACTTCAAATAATGATTCGTACAATACCAATAATTATTAGATTTAATTTTTTTCCTTCAATAAAAGACTATTGTTTCATCAAGCTTTTTGTATTGTGGTACCAGTAAGGACTTTGCTTTTGATATTAACATAAAACTACCATCTTAAATCCTTTCTATGTCACAATGAGTGATATTGAGTAATGAGTATCTCCTACCCTGTCGCTGTTACCTTGCTATTAATAATCAAAGATCACTAAAGGCATGTTTGGTACAAATGAAATCCTTCTCTAGAAATTTTCCTAGAAAAAGTTTTTCTAATGTTTGAAAATACTTTTTTTATATTCTGAATATCTTTCGTTTCTTGTTTTCTTTTGACAAAATGTCGAGAAAGATCCACAAGTACAAATATCTATTTGCAAGTAAAAACCTTACAGTGATACCCATGACAGGGCGGGCTAATGCTTCTAAAGAAGGAGCGCGCATGTTAGAGATGAAAGTGAAGAGTATTATAAGGCATGACAGAAGTTTACATAGCACGCGCGCTTTGAAGCTCAAGATGGCGTAGTCCAAAAAAGACAAATCCATGCAAGTTTAGGCTCAAAGCGGACAATACTTGTCATGGTAAAATTAAATCAAATTGATTTTTGTTAAAATAATAGTAAATCCAAGCTGCAAAACAAAAGAAATATTGAAATTGCTCGCTATATATGTTAATACTGAAATTGCTGACTATGTTACATTTTTCTTTTTTGGGAGAGGACTGTTATAAAAATTTACAGGATCAAAATAACTTTTACCATAGATGAAAAAGCTCTTAAATATCTCAGTGTTATGTCTTGCCTTTCTACTCTTATTTTTTACTACTTTTGTTTGCAGAAATGTCTTTCCAATTTCTTGTGTTTTCTTTTTGTGTTCATGATAGTACCAATACACATGCGTGTGTGACAATTTGAGTTGACAGAACATGACTTGTGTCTCGTACAATATTTTTTTATGACACGTTCATGGTTATTATTATTAATAGAATAATACTAAAAAACTTTTCTTCTTATAAATATCAAATTTGTCAGATTTTCCCAATTTTTAGTTTATTAAGTGTTGCTCTGTGTACTGTAACACTCTGGATTTCGTTAGATTATGGTAAGTAATATTAGATATACTATTTATTTAAATTTAATTTTTTTTCCTCAAAGGATACAAGGTTACTTTCAAAACCCAGCTTCTCAAGATTCTGATTCCTCAAACTACAATATAATTTCTCCTCAGTGGTGGAGAAGTGGGGCCGTGGGGGTTTGTTTCTTCCTCATACCAAGAACTTTTGTCTAGATATTTTGTTAACCTTTACCGTTTTTTGCTGTCAATGACCGAGTCAACAATTCATTTATGGATTGATAAAAGATCCTATCTCAGAGTTCTATTCATGTGCAAAAAAGAAAGAGATTTTATTAAAATTTATTTATTATTATTAAGTAGGTGCCAAGAAAATTGTTCGAAAAGCTTATTTTAGGAAGATGAATAATCAACCCTATGAATCTCCAAACATAATACCACCCAAATTCCCAGACATTGAACATGAAAAACCCATACAAAGTGATATAAAGAATAAATCATCCTTCAAAGATATGTTAACAGCCTCAAACCCAATGAGCTTTGCCTCAAATCTGGGTCAGTCCGACATGGACCTGACAGAAACCCCCTAGAAGAAGAAACGTTCGAGCATTCAATAACCTCTAACGCACGAGGCATTAAAAAAATCTCGTTAACAGAAGAAGACAGCCAACGAATTTATGAGCCATGAAAATGCTCTATAATTGTTAAGCTGGTGGGAAAACGCATGTTACACCACTACTTAAGAAAAAGATCCAAGAGTTATGGCAGCCAATGGAAGATTTCTCACTAATTGATCTTGGAGAAGACTAATTATCAAATTCAAAATATATATATGGAGAAAGTTATTCATCAAGGACCATGGTTCATCAATGGCCACTTAGAAATCAAATTTTGTGGCCACGAAAAAAAAACTAACTACCTCGGCGGTATGGATTAGGCTCCCTCAATTGCCAACGAAATTTGATGATGGTAAAATCCTAGAAAAGATTGGGAATGCAATTGGACGCCTACTTAAAATTGATGTTTGTATATCTACCACACTAAGGGGTCATTATGCAAGAATTTGTGTGGAACTCCCACTAGAAATTCCAGTCCAACCTTTTCTATATGTTGGCCACCATAAACAATATATCCATTACGAGGGAGAAAACTTTCTTTGTAAAAATTGTGGAAGGCTTGGGCACATATTGAGACAGTGCAGTTATTTTTAACAGAAAACCTTGGACAACATGCATCCAACAAAGGAACAACCTACAACAAAAATGGAAAACTCAAAAGAAGAATGGAAAAATGTCTCCTTCAACGAAGGAAGAAAGCAAGGAGCAAGAAGTAACCAACAATCCAATCAAAAATATCAATGGCCTAGGTATCTCAGTAAATGTATTCAATGCTAATACAGGTAAGTATTTGGATAGTCAAATATTACAATACAAAATATAAAGAATCTACTAACTCCCTAGAATAAAATGGTGCTAAGAATCCGCCCACTATGGTTAAGGAACAAACCACCATTCCAATAAAAAATGATTTCTCTCTCCTGGATAGTAAGCAAACGTTTTTAGAATAAACCACTAATGATAAAAATAATAATAATATAAAAATCAATATTAGCCATGCACATGAACACATGTTCTCTAAAAAAAAAAGACATAGACATGTTGGATACCAACGTGTCAACTACAAAAAAATGAAAAGGAAGAAAACAGTGCCATGCAAATTATTACCCAAAAGGACAAAATTAACCCTCCTACTAGTAATAATCCTACTACGCCTATTAGCAAACTTAACCAAAAATCTGGATATAATCCTCCATTAACCTAAGGGAATGAACAAAATCTCTATTTTAGATATGAAAATATACTCCTCCCAAAGCATGCTAGCCAAATGGCACCTCAAGATGATAAAAATGAACAAATGTCCTCCACCCTAGAAGATGGAATAGATACTATATCCGTTGAGGATCAACCTATAAAACAAAGTATTGGGCAACCAAAAGCCATGCATTTGGAAGCCCCGATCATTACCCTATTCCTCAATCTCTCCCATACTACCAGTAACTCCAATCCCACGTCTGTTACCAATCCATTGAATACTCAATCTTCCATTAAAGATGCCAAAGATTCTATCAACCCTAAGAACAAGACACGGACTTATTCAAACCCTACGCCAACACAGAAATCAAACAATACCACCCTTCCTTCCACCACTAGAAAACCCCCAGTTTGTTTATGCCCAACCTCCACAAGCACAGGACTACCAACCTGCCTCGTGGATGGAGGTCTAATGGGAGTTGCAGTCTCATTCACTGTTCAAATCAACGGCCAGGAAACGATAGTGATACTCCACAATACCCAATACCTAGCCCAGCTAGTAACAGAGGGCATGAGACTTTCCATGAACGATTACCTAAATCAAATGTGGTTGAACGACATTCTTCATCCACTGGCACCTTTAATGAACCCACAATTCGTGCATGCAATGAGGGACCAGTGGAGCATGCCACTACAATTCAACCCAATCCACCCACAGATGCCCCCCGCGACATGCCATTCTTCCCGGCAGATATGTTCTCCCAACTCAACCCCGTATTCTTGCCATGGAAGATCACCCAGGAAGCCTAGAACCAACCAATCCCCCCAATTTATCAACAAGCAGCACCACCACAACACCAAGTAGATCAAGTGCCAGGACCAGTAGAAGCAACAATGGAGGAGGAAGACGAACCTCTCAACCTAGGCTTAGAGCGAGTCCTAGAATTCTCAAATCTAGACGGAAGGTGTATCTCTTCACGGAGATTCACGAGAAGAGGCATGTGCGCAACTTCCCACTAGCGCTCTTCAAGTGATCGATGGATATCAGACCACCTCAGGATCCAACAGTGGGCACAGAGCCATGATCCTAGTACTATCACTGAGAAAAAATCATGTCTTTCTAGGGGAAGTAAGGGAGAATGGGGAACCATCAAACTCAAACCTTAATATATTTATGAATCGTCCAACAAACTTCATTATATGGAACATAAGGGGTTGGAACAACGATAATATTAGGAGGAATTTTAGGGAAATGATAGCTACGCACAAGCCTTGCATGGTGACCTTATTAGAAACAATAATGGGAAACCATGTTGGAATGCTTAATAACTTTGGTTTTACGGAGATGATAGAGGTGCCAGCGGAAGGTCAGGCAGGAGGCATGGTCGTGATGTGGAATCATGTAGTGGTCAGTGTCCAAAATGCAGTCCGTAGAAATCAAGAAATCCATGCAACAATAAAGGTATTACCTATTCATAAAATCTGACTTTTTTCTTCAATTTATGCTAGTACTAATATACTTAAAAGAAATTTGATGTGGAAAAATCTAGAAAATATTGGTAAGACCTATAAAGGTCCTTGGATGGTAGGAGGAGATTTCAACGACATTTTAACCTCAAATGACAAATTTGATCGAAAAAACATGTTAAAGATAGTAGAGCTAGGTATATTTGGTCTAAGATTAACACTTGCAACTTACTTGATCTTGGTTTTAAAGGATGCGAGTATACTTGGCCTAACAATAGACATAGGAATAAAGGTCTTATAATGGAAAGACTAGACAAAATATTAGAGAATGAGGAAGAAGAGCTTTATAATTCACTTACCCAAAACATACTCAGACCAAAATCCTATTCTAGTTGAATTAATTCCAAAAAATAGGCTAAATCATAAAATACCCTTTAGGCTCGAGACCTTCTGGTGCAAACATCCGGAATTCCAAACAATTGTAAAAAAATGGTATGGATCAGACTATTTTAATGCCGGCCTAAATTTTGTGGAAAATTTAAAACCTTGGAAAGATAAAACTTTTGGTGATATCATGGGAAAAAAGAGGAAACTACTTGCTAGACTACAAGGAATCCAAAATTCTAGCAGCTATACTACTAGTAATTTCCTTCAAACTCTGGAATATAAATTAAAAAGGGATACAATGACATCCTTAAAATCGAAGAGGATTATTGGAAATTAAGATCTAGGATAATGTGGTTAAACGAAGGAGATACCAACACAAAGCTTTTCCATATTTTCGCTACTAATAGAAAAGGAAGAAACAAGATTAATTTCTTTAAGGATGATACTGGAAATTGGATCAACGAATACCATCAATTATGTCACATGTGCTCAATTACTTCTCAAATGCATTCACAGCTTCTCACTCCCAAGCTAGTTGGATTAGTCCACTGGCAAACCCCTCTACACATACTAATTTAGATCTAAGCCATCTAGACAGTCCATTGTTGGATATTGAAATTAAAAGGGCTCTCTATTCATTTAAACCTTTCAAAGCTCCAGGGCCGGATGACCTTCACCCCTTTTTTTCCAAAAAAGTTAGAAAACTATAGGTCTTTCTGTAACAAAGCTTTGTCATGATATTTTTACAAATTAGGAAATCCCCAAAGACATTAATAGAGTCTATCTTTGTCTTATCCCTAAAGTCCTTAATGCAAATAACATCAGAAATTTCAGACCAATAGGGCTTTTGCAATACTATCTACAAATTAATTACAAAAATCCTAGCAAATCATTTAAAACCATTCCTAGAACAATTGATAAGCCCCTTCCAAGCAAGTTTCATGAAAAATAGAAGAGCTTTTGATAATGCAATCATCATCCAAGAACTTGTTTCCAATTTAAAAAAAATAAAAGGCAAACAAGGCCAAATGATATTACAAATTGATCTAGAAAAGGCATTTGATCGTTTGGAATGGTCTTTTGTTCATCACACTCTAAAATACTTCAAATTCCCTCCTAAATTCTTCAAGTTGTTATTAAATTATATTTCAACAAGTAGTATAGCAGTTTTAGTTAATGGTTCCATCACAAAATTCTTTGAGACAAGTCGAGGCATTAGGCAAGGTGATCCCATCTCACCTTATATATTCATCCTTTGTTTAGAAAAGTTAACAAGATATATAAACCATCAAGTGGACATTAGGAATTGGGATCCAATAACCATAGGAAAAATATGTCCAAAATTTTCTCACTTATTTTTTGCAGATGATCTTACCTTTATAGCTAAGGTTAATGATAAATCAAGTCTAGCTATTAAAAATGGACTAGACTAGTTTTGTGACTTATCAGGACAACGTATTAACAATGTTATTCAAAGGTTCTCTTTTCAAATAACTGCACTACTTCAAAAATTAAGGAAGTTACAACTAGACTAGGTATAAAGAAATGTGACAACTTTGGCACCTACCTAGGATTCCCTATATTAAACAAATGCGCAAGACCTAGAGACTACCAATTTATAATTGAAAAAATGAGAGGTAAGCTAGTATCCTGGAAAATGAAATTCTTTAATTTAGCAGGGACAACAATATTATCCCATTCTTGCCTTAATTCAATACCCAATCACTATATGCAGTACACATTATTTCCTAAAAACATCCTTAATAAGATTGATAAAATTCAAAGGGACTTTATATGGGGTAGCACCAAGAAAAAAGGAAAATTCATCTAGTTAAATGGTTTACTCTTTGCCTACCAAAATCCAATGGAGGTCTAAGTATCCATAATGCAAATGCTAAGAACTTATGCACACTAGCTAGCCTAGTATGGAGAATTCTTATAAATGCTACAACCCCCTGGGTCAAACTAATAATCACCTCTTATGGAACTAATGTTGCCAAAAATAAAAGCTCATTCTTATGGAGAAGTGATCAAAGGAGATGGGAATTATGCTCAAAGGGTATTACATGGTCCCTCATTACCATTCCAATATGAACATATGGGAGATCAATTGGATTCCAAATCTAGAAAATCTTAGAAAAGTGGTGTCAGGTTCTCTCTCTATTAGTGATTACTCCATAAAATTAAAAGACATTTTTAATGGGAAAATATGAAACTTTAATGAACTATCGTTTAACATCCCTAATGATATTAAGGAAAATATTACTAAGATAAGAATTCGTTTTAATGGCCTACCAGTGATATTCCAATATGGTCACTAAATACAAAAGGTTTCTTCACAACCAAGTCTTGTTATACTCTTATAGAAACCCTC
>ML320158.1:0-10783 GCA_005239505.1 Nicotiana paniculata
AAGGCTACGAGCAATATTAACCTCGTCAATCAATAAACCTGATTTGAAGATTTAGGTCGAAAATTCAACGTGATTATTTGCCAACCCATAACTCTAGAATATCAAATTACATTGAATTTGTATTTAAGTTAGTTGTCTCTTTAATCTCTTAATTTACTATTTTAGATTAATTTCAGTTAAATATTTGTTTGAGTTTAGTTTAGTTGATAGTTAATCACAAGTCCCTGTGGGTACGATATCTGGACTTAAAATCCTATATTACTTGTCGACCACGTACACNGCACATGTTAAGTAACATACAAGGCAATTAGAGTATCCTAGGGATTGCATGCTGAGGCTATAAGGGAGGAGATACCCAGAACCAAACAACATAATATGTGAAACTAGTTGCAAGAAGGACAACATAACCATAACTAAAAGGAAACCAGAAGCAAGATGCATCGTAATAACCAGAGAAACATGTTGTTTTGGAGACTTTAAATATAAATTGGAAACATACCCGTTGAAGACAACAAATATAGAATAAGAGGCAAGTAGAATAGCTAGTCTTGGCTTCCAGTCGACTAGCAATAGCAAACAACCGAGTGAAGAATAGTAGATTGTATGTGTGTGAGCAAGAGAGAATAGAACAAGGTCTATGTTCCTTTGTTAATGAAAGAATAGTGTGTATATATAGTTTTTGAAAACCAGTAGTAAATAAGGCAGGAAATCAAAATAAACCAGTAATTAGGGACTGAGCATCAATCAATACACAATCAGTATATGTATCCCTTTATTGAAGGGATTGAGTTCAAACGGCTAGCAGGCAAAACAACAAATAAGGAAAGTTCCCATATGTGACATGCATATGACATATCAGGAAACAATTTCAAATCAGTACAAGCATACAATAGAGGCTAGGTTCACAAACTCTAATTAAGGGAATGGGAATCAATTAACATCAAATAAATCATGTAACAAGGTAAAAAATGGACTAAGGTCGGAAATTAATCAGTAAGGTCTCAAATCACAAGGAAATAGGGATTCAAAATAATAAATTAGGAACCCTAACAAACTAAAACTACAGAGAATCAGGGATTCAAACATGAGTAACAACAATCAAAGGAAATTAACATGAATCGAATAAATCATAGGCAAGTGGTCAGAAACCCTAATAGTAAAAGCATGTGAAATCAAGGATTCTCATGAACTTATAAGGCAAACAAAAAGACAAACGGGATAGCAAGGAAAGAACAACAGAGGGTAAACATCATGGAATCATAAAGCTCATACATATTCAAACAATATTGAAGACAAAGTCAGGTAATAATTCAGATAAGAGAGGAAAAATCAAATAAATTACTAAAACATAGTAAAGACCCTAGGATATTGCTGAAAACATCACAGAAAAATCTTTTTAAAGCGGAGTCATGAAACCCTAGTTGAAAATGAAGAGTCGTTTTAGAGAAAATCAGAGAGTTTTTTTAGGGAAACATCGAAATAGCTCAAAACATATACAGATATATCATAGATCTAAAGAATTGGGAGAGTTTTAAACATTTAGGGTTTCAAATAGAACCCAGAGAGATAAATAAAAACCTCAAACGTCGCTGGTTTAACCCCCAAAGGTCATAGACCTTGCTTGAATAGCCGGAGGTAGCCGAAGATGGCCGGAGGGTGAAGAGCACAGGTCCAGGAGGTAGGAGGATTCAACCCAGGTCTCTTGAATACCTTAGATATGGAAAACATCAGCGTGAGGGAACCACATGAGGTAGGAAGATGGTGAGAGTTTCATGGTCTCCGGCGAAGTGACGGTCGGAGAAGGCGAAGAGATTCATCGGAGCCCAAAGAGACATGATGTCTCTAGAAGAGACTTAGAGAGATAGAGAGACAGTTAGAGAGATGAGGGACCGGTGAGAATGAGAGGGGTCTGGGGGGGAGGGTTAGTCTAGGTTAATTAAGGTAAGTTGAATCAGGGCCGTTGATCAAAATCGATCAAGGGCCAAAATTAAATCAAGTCTGGACTGGGTATCTTTAGTGGGTTGGGCCTGGGTATTGGACGGATTTAGTTGGGTGGTTTGAGCTGGTTTCAATAGGCTGAAATTGAATTAAATTGGGCTATTATTTAAATAGGAAGGGACTGATTGTTAAATACCCGATTAAATAGATAATAATTAATCAAAATAGCTAATAATTACATAAAATTAAATTAATGCTAAATAGATGAAATTAAGGTAATTGACTAATATTAAAAATATAAAATGACTAACTATTAAATTAAAATGGCATAAAATGTAAAATTAGGCTATAGTTGCAAAATTATTATAATTATGGCCAAATAATGCCAATTGACTAATTTGTGAAATAATCAAATCCTAATAGGGTTAAGAATGATATATTGAGCTAGGAAATATTCTGAAATTATTTATAATACAATTTATGAATAATTATTGAATGTAAAAATATTGAATAAATTGGAAGAGAATTTAGTAAAAATATGAAAAATTATGAAAAAATATCAGTTATTATAAAGAGTGATTTTAAAGGTATACATGCAAATTTTAAAATAGTTTGAGAAAAAATTGGGTATCAACAGCTGCCCCTCTTTACCCGGGAAGGATGAAAGAGTTATCGGGTAAAGATTTGATGGCTAATTTTGACCGACTGGAAATATCTTGAAAGGTTCAGGCCGCGCCTTGGTTTCTGAGCTGCCTACATATCCCTGGTTTTACAGGAATCAGGCCGTACGTAGTTTTGGAGCCATCAACGAAGCATATCGATGGAGCTTTTACAAGAACAGACACAACATATATGACTGATTGAATGAATGGCTTACGGGGTAATTAGGAGAACTGGAGCGGGATCGCTCCTGCCGGGACAACTGTTGCTTGCTGGGTTACCTGCAAATAAGTAATACAAGCATATCGTGCGTAATTTAAACATGATGCAAATTCCCGTTGGACTATGAATGTTGTCTTTGGACGGTTAAGGATGACATCTTTAGACCATGATGTCCTGGGCCATGAATTGCTTGATGCAGGATTCGCAGGACATGAAATGATGTTCTGGGGCCATGAAGATGGTGCCTCCGAACCATGATGCCTTTGAATAATGATATGCAAAGTGATAAAAGAGATACTCAGGCCATGACATGGTGTTCTCGGGCCATGAAGATGGTGCCTCCGAACGATGACGCCTTTGGATAAGTTGGCGATATTTAAGCCCATGAAGATGCAATAGTATGATGCTGACAAGATAGAGCTTAGTCTTGCGAATTAAAGGGGCAGAGCTTAGCCTAAAAGGAAAGCGTAGTAATTAATGCTAGAGGCATTGGTTGCTTTTGAGAAGTAAATGGGAGGCAGAGTTTAGCCTCGGAAGGCAGAAAGATAGCCTTATGCAATATGCGAATGCATATGGAGGTAGCGTTTAACCTCGGAAGGCAGAAAGGTAGCCTTATGCAAGATGTGAATGCAGATAGAGGTAGTGTTTAACCTCGGAAGGCAGAAAGGTAGCCTTATGCCAGATGCGAATGCAGATGGAGGTGGCGTTTAACCTCGGAAGGCAGAAAGGTAGCCTTATGCAAGATGCGAATGCATATGGAGGTGGCGTTTAACCTCGGAAGGCATAATGGTAGCCTTATGCAAGATGCGAAAGCAGATGGAGGTAGCGTTTAACCTCGTAAGGAAGAATGGTAGCCTTATGCAAGATTAAGGAAGGACAACAGAAATTCTTAACTGGTGTTAAATTGCGGTAGAGCATTGTGATAATGAAGCATCGTTTGTGCTGATAATAAATGTTGGCATGTGCGACGAGTTTGAGGAATGATGTCTGTCCTTTGAGCGGATAATATGTTTTGGGGCTTTTGCAATTTTGCGACTGCATCCAAAGAAAGATTGTGAGTTTTGTAAAGGAGAAAGGTTAGTTCGCATTCCCGCTGGCTCTGCTTGGCTCGTTTGCTTGATCATGATGATATTGTCTGTATCATTGGGGTAGCATTCGCTAAACAAGCTGCTTCAGAAAAAATAAATATGCATGATTTTGTAAAAGTATAATATATAATCTAAAATAGTTTTAGATGAATCGATGACATGACACGGCTCGAGACATTGCAACCTATCCTGCTGCGGAATTTTGAGGGTCCTCCTCAAAATTCTGCCCCAGTTTGCTGGGTGGACGCCCATGACGGCTGCTCGTGCGGCAATTGGCTGAACTTGCTTTAGAATTTTGAGGGTCCTCCTCAAAATTCTGCCCCAGTTGGCTGGGTGAATGCTTGTGGAGTGCTGCTCGCTTCAGAATTTTGAGGGTCCTCCTCAAAATTCTGCCCCAGTTTCCAATTGCGGGGAAAAATAGATTTTTATTGAATTGTGACCGAACCCATAGGGCTGCCTACGTATCCCCTATTAAACGGGAACCAGGTCAGGCGTAGTTCAATTTACATCACTGAGAAAGCATAAATATTACACATAGTAGCGCATGACTGCATCTGAATTGATCGGTTTCGGCCAAACTTCTCAGTCCATTTCTTCAAGTATGAGTGCTCCTCCTATCAGCACTCTATGAACCATGTACGGACCTTGCCAGTTGGGAGAGAACTTCCCCTTGGCTTCATCTTGTAACAATACACTCCCCACGGCATGATGAACGCCGTTTTCTCAGCATCTTCCTCATCCACCCAAATCTGGTGATAACCAGCGAAGCAATCCACGAAGGACTGCAATTCATGCTTGGTGCAATTGTCAATCAGAATGTGTATATTTGGTAAGGGGAAGTCGTCTTTCGGACTGGCTCGGTTGAGATCCCGGTAGTCGACACAGACTCTGACCTTCCCGTCCTTCTTTGGCACAGTTACAATATTGGCTAACCATGTCGGGTGCTCCACTACCCAAAGAACCTTGGCGTTGATCTGCTTGGTAACTTCTTCTTTGATTTTCAAACTCATGTCGGGTTTGAACTTTCTGAGTTTTTTTTTCACCGGTGGACACGTTGGATTGGTTGGCAGTTTGTGAGCCACAATAGACGTACTTAGACCAATCGTGTCATCATACGACCATGCAAATACATCCTTATACTCTTTTAGAAACTCTATGTATTCTTTCTTTTCTGATGGTGACAAATGAATGCTGATGCGAGTCTCCTTGATGTTTTCTGAATCTCCTAGGTTGATAACTTCGGTCTCGTCTAGGTTGGACTTAGGTCTGTTCTCAAAGTTCTCAACTTCTTTGACAATCTCGTCAGGTATGTCGTGTTTGTCTGAATCAATGTCCGTTTGCTGCGTTGTCTCATTGCATGTCACAGTCATTGGTTCATCAAGACAAGTAATAGTAATGATGTATAAATAAAGTAATGAGAGGAAACAATAGCAATAAATATCGGATTCGTAGGAGAAATTTAGAAGATGCTTTGATGAATTGAATAGCTGTTTTGAACATTGAAGATCTTATTACAGAAACTGAAAAGTGCAGGAAAAGGAAAATCATTTAGTAAATAAAACAGTAAATAATGCTTGTTTTAGCCTTGCTACCCCGAGGCTCGTCAGGCTTTGGTCGTCTTGATAGACCAGTTCTTGAGATATGTCCCCTTGCTTACAGTCTGTACGAAAGGGCCTTCCTCCCCCTACTCCTCGAGAACAACATAGAAATCCATATCCTCGTCCTCTAGGAACAAACTCCTTATTGCTGCAAGTGCTTCTTCTTCGTCTGATCCATAAAAAATGTCGGCCTGCTTGAAAGTCTGCTCAAGATGAGGTATCGGCTTCTCCAAATGGTAATAGGGACCGCGCCAAGGTGGCGGTCATTGAATTCTTTCCAAGTGTACTCGTACCCCAGACCGAAGTGGTACCATCTTTCTTGTGTTTTATGGGCTTTGTGATCCCTTGGAGGTTCTTACCGAGTCCTTTGCCTGGATCATATCCTTTCCAGTTCAAGATGCTCTCAATATTTCTATCCCACCACTTGTCCTTGTCGACAACAATGACTCGCTCAATGTGGTGGTAAGTTCCCCCGCCTATCTTCCTTTTTTCGTCAATCACCGGAATAGTTTGACGACTATAAAAGGGGTTGATACCGTCACCATGAATAGGAGGAGGAGTAGGTGGAGGGCCCTTGGATCATTGCGATAGGCTGATGATGCCAGAATGCACGAACTAACCTTTGGGGAGGGAAGTAAGAAAAAGAAATAAAAACAAAAGGTAACCAAGTCAGTGAGAATTATGAAAAGAATATTGCAGTATTTAACATAATGCGAAAATGCAAAGCGCGTCCTAAGTTGGGAACCTCTTTGTGCCCGAGGTAGGCCTAGCGACAAATTGATTTGGAGAACTTAAAATGCTAAATGCCTTATTTTATTGATAAGAAAAATAGACAAATCCCAAAATGATAGACGAAAAATAAAAGTCACTAATGGCCATTGGCCTTATTACATTGATAGAGAAAAATAAAGACACTCCTATCTACTTGGTCCCAGAAGGACCTTCCCCAGACTCGGCATTCTTGTTTTCCTTGTACAGTTTTCCCAGCTTGTGAAGTCCCAACAACAGGTAGGTTCTGGATAGATATACTTCTTCAGCTCTCTCATCCTTTTGACAATTCTCGACTCTTTTGATGAACTTTTCTTCTAGCTCGACTATACCTTGTTCCAAGTACCCCAGCCTCTTGTTGGCGCTGATAGCCATGTCCTTCCATTCTTCAATCAATTTCTTGTTGGACTCATGTATCTTGTGGTGATCATCCTCATATTCCCAGATCCTCTTTCGCAGTTGGTTGTATTTGACTTGTGCCTCGTCCCTTTCATCTGTAACCCTGTGACCTTGGACGTACCCCAGCTTACTCTGACCACCCAAATCCTCTTCTAACCAACCAAGATTTACCCAAGTGTTTCCTGACGATAGCTTTGTCTCTAGAGTGCAGATCCTCCCACCAACTCAATAGTCTTGGGTGGATATTGGAGACCATGCCGAATCTGGGGACATCGTGCCTCATTTTTCTGCAAAGCAAATAAGGTTAGGCCCTTACCCCCACCAGACTCGACTAGTTAACGTTAATAATTATAAGGAAGCATTTAGTTCTCCAAATAAATGCACAGAAAGTGAGGGCGTCCGTTTGGGTTTAGGGAAACCTAGTGGACTTTGGATAAGGCTATCTTAAAAACTATCGTGCGGACGACACTTTAGCTCGACTAGGTCTGACCATGGTGCATGCAACAATGCAACAAAGTATGATTTCTGTGGGGTTTTAGACCGGTACCGTTGAGTGGACAACTCAAGGGGGAAAGACACAGAACTGTCAACTGCAACTAGTTTTACAGCAAATAAGCCTTTCCGAATATAGTGGGTAATAATATAGGAAGAGCGCAACCACTCATCAACTGTTGCTATAGTATTTTGTTTGGCACGAGCGGACTATGAATGTTGAGCATGATTATGCAATAATAAGTATTAAAACAAGTTGTCACGTATTTGCACGTTAAAGAAAGCGGTAAAAACAACAGTAATGATTTAAAACAGTTACAAAAGAAAACAAAGAGACATGTCAGTTTCGTCTTTGAGGAAAATTAAATGCCTGAAGTAAACAATTAATTGCATGTAAAGGGAAGAGGAAAGGGTGCAGGTATTTAAACAAAAATAAAGGCACAAATTCACGAAACAATTTGAAATGGTAAAATCCCCCAGCAGAGTCGCCATGCTGTCGCGCCTCTCTTTTCCCCTGAGCGCTCTTTTCGGGGACCGGTTGAAAAGGGTTTATGACATGGGTTGAGACAACTCGTTCCTTTTGGGAAAGTGATTTGCATATTTTGAAGAGTCGCCGCCTAACGATTAACGGTGTGTTAGGGCACCTAAGAGGTTCAATTACAACTACATTACTAACCAGAGATTGGGTAAGGGCTTGAAATTATCCTAAGGGGAAGGTGTTAGGAACCTCTCAGGATCCACAAGTGTGGTTCCCGGCCAAATGATTTCTGTGAATTTGTATGGCTTAGCAAACAAACAAATAAAGCTCAAATAAGAGGGGATTTAAGTCTTAAGCATGCAAATGTTTGAAAATAGTAAAGAAGATTAGCTTTTTAAAGGATTACAATTTAAGAATATAAAAGGTATCCTAGGTTTATAATAATATGGATCACATCAAAGCAATACCCGGTAATCACTCCTCGAAGAGGGGCTACACATGGTATTAGCGTACCGGTCATCATAACCATATTCTACCCTTTCCCACCTCGTGAAAGTAACTAAATCGAGTGTTGGTATCGACCTCTATTGCATGCTGTTACCCGTCCCTTCCTATCAGTCCCGGAGGAAATTAGGACTCCTATCCTAAAGGAGGTGCTAGGCAGACCCTCAGGTTTTAAAGGTGAAAATGCTAAGGCGACATATAATGAACAAGTAGAACTGCAGATAAAGGGGGTAGCATATATACAGGAAAGGGCTCAAAGACCTCCACAAACAGTGCACATAAACATCATGTCTCATACACAATTAAGGTCCATATTCAGTTTCAGATCCTAAGCATGATATCTAAGTGATAACACAAAGACAGATTTATTGCATAACTCAGAGAGGAAGTCTTAATCAGGCTTGCCTATTGGTTTTAAACATGCTGATAGTTGAACACTAATCACAAAGGACAATTATGATTTTATTTTTTAAGTTGATTACCTAAGGCTTGACTAGGTGTAAGATAACATGCAACAATTATTCATATTGTTTATAGCTAATAACATGCAATTCTAGGTGTTGAAGATGTGCAAGGACCAATTACCAATTGTTTAGAACAGGGGACTGTTTTAGATATCTGTATTTAGACTAAGTGCAGTTAAATGAGTACGATCCTATAGCATGACGTCTAATGTAGCATGATGCATAGTAACCTAAACAGGATTTCTAAATGCACATAAAATCATAACATTATGCACCGTTTCAGGAATAGCAAGAGTACAACTTGTTAATGTTACTTACCTAGAAACAAGATCTCTAAGTGTGCAGGCGTGGTGAGACATGATTGCAGTTTATTTATCCTAGGACAGGACTTCTAACGAAGTTTCAGAACATGTTTTCATGGACAGAATCACGTAATAGCAGTTTATTTTATTGTTATTATTTATCCTATAGGCAGGATTTCTAAGCGTAGATGAGATGTTGAATACAATACACATAAATCCTAAGTAGCATGATATCTAATGCATGGACATATGAACCTACACAGGATCTCTATTACACAAATAGGGAATAAAAACCTAAGCATGGTTTCTACCCTTGTAATAGCTAGGCATGCATGTTACCCCTCCCGTTTCACTATCCATCCTCAGAATTATTTACAAATTATTATAGGCCAAGGATTATGAATTACACAACCAGAAGTGAAAAATAAGAAGTTATTCTATAAGGAGCCTTCAATTAGGCCCAAATCCTCTAAACCTCATTGCCATATGGTATTCATAGCCTTTTCACAGTCCGGGTGTGTCAAAGTTCCCTAAGGACATCAAGGGCTCCGGGGAAGTGCTCACACCCAGACTTAGTAACCAGGAGTTAAACATGTGCACTGTAGAAATACCAGCCTCAGTGTGTCAGAGTTCAGAGGGAAATCAAGGTCCTAAAGCAGTGCTCACACGGAGGGGGCAGAACTTCAAGGTCTAGGAATTAAGTGAAGTACAGGAGATAGATTTGAAAAGGTTTTGACACAAAACAGTACTGGCTTGATTCAGTCAATAAAGAAGTTTTCTGAAAAGTTTTTGTTCAGTAATGAAACAACTTGAATATAACGTAAACATCTTTGGAAAAGCAGCAAACAACTCGCACAGGTTCAGCACATTCAAACATAGATTTCACTTAGGGACAATGGGGATTGGGGACACATAGAAAAATATTAGGATTAGAGAAGTATTAGAGTGTCATAGACTGGTATTGAATCTGACCAGTCAACAACACAGTTAGTCACCAAGAATTCATGCCAAGATCTAAACATAATCAGATTTGAGGGAGTACTGGGAGAGGGTAGGACATAATTACACATAGGTTTAAGAAACACATGTTAAGTAACATACAGGGCAATTATAGTATCCTAGGGATTACATGCTGAGGCTATAAGGGAGGAGATACCCAGAACGAAACAACATAATATGTGAAACTAGTTGCAAGAAGGACAACATAACCATAAGTAAAAGGAAACCAGAAGCAAGATGCGTCGTAATAACCATAGAAACATGTTGTTTTGGAGACTTTAAATATAAACTGGAAACATACCAGTTGAATACAACAAATATAAAATAAGAGGAAAGTAGAATAGCTAGTCTTGGCTTCCAGCCGACTAGCAATATCAAACAATCGAGAGAAGACTAGTAGATTGTATGTGTGTGAGCAAGAGAGAATAGAACAAGGTCTATGTTCCTTTGTTAATGAAAGAGTAGTGTGTATATATAGTTTTTGAAAACCAGTAGTGAATAAGGCAGGAAATCAAAATAAACCAGTAATTAGGGACTGAACATCAATTAGTACACAATCAGTATAGGTATCCCTTAATTGAAGGGATTGAGTTTAAATGGCTAGCAGGAATAACACCAAATAAGGAAATTTACCATATGTGACATGCATATGACATATAAGGAAACAATTTCAAAGCAGTACAAGCATACAATAGAGGCTAGGTTCACAGACTCTAATTAAGGGAATGGGAATCAATTAACAGCAAATAAATCATGTAACAGGGTAAAAAATGGACTAAGGTCGGAAATTAATCAGTAAGGTCTCAAGTCACAAGGAATCAGGGATTCAAAATAATAAATCAGGAACCCTAACAAACTAAAACTACAGAGA